>PVIC010051155.1:0-12574 GCA_004025085.1 Thryonomys swinderianus
AAAAAAAAAAAAAAGATGCTGAGATTAGAGCTATGAGGAGGGGATGGCTGTGATTGGTGGGGAGAGGAGCACCTGGAGAGGTGGCCATATTGGTATCTCTTATGTTGAGTCAAGAAGTAATGCAGAACTGGATTTGGGCAGTGAAGTGGGAGAAAGGCACTGATGAACAGAGACTGTAAGCACATATCATTGGCCATGGAAAACAGCTCACAGTGGAATTTGAGGGAGAAAGGAATGGAGATAGAGGAGGAAAAAAAATCAAGGTTAACTCTCAAGCTTCTAGCCTAGATTACTACAAGGATTTTTTTGAGACTGTTGGAGAGAGTAACTATAGGTTCAGTTTTGTGCATGTAGAATTTGGATTTGCAGCAGATTATTTGAGTGCAATTCCCCTGTAGGAAGTTTAAAGATGAGCCTGGATCTTAGAAGACTCAATTCTAGAATTATTCATACTGGGAGCCATCACATTTAGCTGTCAGTGTGCTGGCTAAGGACTCTGGCTGATATTCCCCACAGCATGAGTTTTTGAATTATCTCCCTGAACTTTCTTTGTTAAGGGTCAGTTACTCAAGTTAATAAATCTTTTCCTCATCAACAAGAAAGGAATATCAGTAGTATCTACCTTATGATTTGGTGAGATGATTGATACACTGGAACATTTGACACACAGTGTCTGGCACTTGATAAGTCTCAGTCGATGTTAGTTATTATTTTTGTGGTCATTATGTTGTTAATTGGACTTGCTTAATAGCAAGATATAGAAGGTTGGGGATGGTGAATGCAAATGAGCAAAGCATTAGGGAGAAAATGTTTGTGGAGAGATAAAGGAATGAGTATATTTATAAGTTTATAAAATGAAGATAGAGATTGAAAATTCCAAAGATACATGGCGACAATTTTTGAAGATCAGACATTGTGGCTTGGTTCTGAGTGCCTGGCCTGGGTCTGGTGTGTATATGAGTTTAAGGCACACAACGAAGGCTTCGAAAGAGTATAATTGAAGAGTGAAGTAAAAGTAGGTCATTTCTTTGTTCTTGGCATTAAGGTCCTATTGATTTATCTGAACCTAGATTTCTTTCTCTCCTCTAATCAGTCCTTTAATACTAGACTCCCAGTCAAAGCTCTAAATACTTAAGCAATTTAACCTTTAACATATTGTGACAAAAATTAACTTTTCTAATGTCTCTCCATGGTCAATATGGTAGCAAAAATTTGATCCTTATCATGATATTTTATTCTCATTTATCTTCAGTATCTCCAAAGTCCAAGTAATTGTGAACTATTGTTAGGTTAATCATTCACTGTGTTGTTCCAAAGAAAAATTTGGAGGGAATGGGTGGTTTTTGTTGTTGTTTGTTGTTTGTTTTTTGTGGTATTGGAGATCAAACTCAGGCCCTTGTGTTTGCAAGGTAGGCATGGTATCACTGAACTAAATCCCTAGTCTTGGAGTCTTCTTAAATAATTACATTAAGAGAGCAGAAAAAAACTGGATAAAGTCCATGATTTCTGACATTCGCATCATATAATCTACTGTTCATTTTGTTTAGAAGATCATCTCTGACGTCAGTCTCATTCTTTCCCTAGAAAAATTTCATTCATACTTTAAAATCCAACTCAACTGGTAAGGGACAGAGATAATCCATTCTTTCTGATTTTTTGGAGCGTCTTAATTTGCCATTTTAATTTGTTATTTTTATAGCACACACTTTATATACGTCTGCTCTAGCCCTCATCATATTTTTAAATAACTTATTTGCTTGTGTATTTGCACTTCTCCTAGATTGGAGATTGATTAGCTCTTAGAACCTAGAAGATTGTTGGAACCCAGGGATCGGGTATGAAATTATATATTCTCTTGAGTTGCCACTAGCATCTGTGTTAATTTTATTAGATTGTGAATTCATGGAGATTTTATTGCTTCTTGCTTGTATTTTAATCCTTTTTAATCTATAGTTTGATAGACGTAGGTTCTTGGGTGTACTTGTTGAAACAAAGAATAAAAGAGATGCTAAAGAGACCAGAGATTTAGCTCAGTGGTTCTGGTGCCTGCCTAGCAAGGGCAAGGTCCTGAGTTTGATTCCTGGTAACCACATACAGCAATATGGGCATGGTGACTAATGCCTACCAGCAATCAGTACCACATACCACAATGCATGATGGCTCATGCCTATAATCTCAGCACTCAGGAGACAGAGGCAGGGAGATTGCTGTGAGTTCAAGGCTTGCCTGTGCTACATAGTGAGCTCAGGGCCAGCCTAAACTGCAAAGCTAGACCCTGCCTCAAATAGCTAAATAAATAAATAAATAAATAAATAAATAAATAAATAAATAAATAAACGTTGTGTCAGTTAATTAGCATATAATTCTAAAACCCTGTCCTTGAAGGGATATAGTATTTTATAGAATACTCTTTATTAGGTCATTTTCAAAATACATTTTCAACCTTTTTTTATTTGGGGAATATTAATGCTTTTATTCATAATATTTTAAGTAAGATTCATCAAATCGTTTTCAATGTCAGTTGAATTTAAATTTGAAATTTTTTCATTTTTTTGAGAAAGGGTCTTGCTTTGTAGTTGAGGCTGGCCCTGAACTCACTATGTAGCCCAGGTGAGTCTCAAACTCACAGCAATCCTGCCTCTGCCTCCTGAGTGCTGGGATTACAGGCGTGGGCCACCATGCCTGGAGAAATTTCTTCTTATGTTACTTTCTGAATTCAAAGTGTAACCACTTGTATCTTCTATCTGGTCCCTGAGCTGGGCTTTGTGTATCTGTTTGTGTAAGACAAGGACATGGAGAGTTTTCAAAAAAAAAAAAAAAACAACTGAGGAATTTTAATTTCCATGTAGGAAGAACAGCTGCTGTTTTGTAAACAAGAGTCATTTTGGTTGCTTTCCACAAATTGTCTTCCACAGACGAGCCAGACATAAGCCCTTTCTTTCTGATGAGAGAGACAAACTGCTTGGGTTTCTGCCTGCACATTTGGGAGCTTCCAAATGTTCTGTGATGCTGTTTGCAGCTAGCCTTTTAGCCACCCTGCACTTTGGAAGTTATGGTATTCAGATAAGATAAAACACAGGACATAAGTTTTTCATTTTGAAGTAGTGACTGCAGAATCTTCCAACTATTTAAACTAGTTGTTAAGTGACATTTTGTTATTTGAAGTAATTGAAGCTGTCAAAGGCTGAAGCTGTCCCATCGTCCATACAGTTTGGACTCTGCAGTGTCAGAGACCAGTGCAATGGGGATTTTTATTATTGGTTTTATTTTTAGTCTGTGTGAGTCAGTCATGCTGACTGAGGGCTGACACTAAAGCTAGCACATAATGAGATGTCATGATTTGTCACTTTTATGCATTCACCTTGGGACAGTCATTATCCCAAGCGAACAGCTCACAGCTTCTTCTCTTGTGGCTCCTAGTGGTGTCTCTGGTTCCTGCTGTTCCTGCAGTCATCTTTATGCCTCTCCTGCCAGCACCTTGTCCAGCCTGTGCTTTCCACCTCGATTGCCGATAGTTCCTGGGTCCTGGGGATTCCACTCATGTCTGAAGCTGACGGCTGCTCTCTCACTGAAGTTTTGTTTCCCACAGTGCAGCAGAGAGCTGAGCACAAAGTTAATGGGAAAAGAAGCGCCCAGCTGTAGATACTGGCACGCACCTGCCTTTGCATGAAGATGACAGCTGTAGCCTCTTCCACCTGGTCAAATGGACACTCGGTGAAGTATAATCCCCAGGTGTATAACAACTTTCAGAAACAAGATTAAGGTTGTCGTCCTGGAGGGACCACCCATATAGTTAAAAAGGGTCATGACACGTTAAGTGAGTTTTAAAACTGGTAATATGATTATTCTATTTTAGTACTACTGAATTGATTTCTAATCCTTGAGTTAGAAGATTGACAATAACATTTCTTATGAAAATTGTTACAATAATAAAATAGGGATGATGGTGCTAGGAGATGCTGCTCTTGTTTGTCAGCAACAGAGCAGATGGTTTCTATGAAAATAATGTTGTGATGATAATTTTGGTCCCTGAGATTTGGTAAACAGATATGAACAGATTCTTGGTGAACATATAATGTATACATTTTTGTTAGACTTCAGAGTGAAATTGTTGGTTCATATGTGGTATGTATATTCAATTTTAGCCTGTAATTTATTTGCCATTTACCTTTCTACTAAAAATAATTACTTTGTTGTTCCATTGTCCTTCAATTTATTTTAATGAACATATAATTTTAATGAATACATAATATTTCAAGTCCTTTAATACAGTTTACTCATTTATGTTTTGCTGTTTCAATACTTTGCTGACTACAACTTCAGACCCTAAAAGTTTATAAAATCTTAACTTTGCATATAACCAGTTTTAGCAACATTGTACAATCTTCAAATGACATTCTAAAGCAGACACTCATAACATATGTATGCCCTAATTTACCACCTTATTTGAATCAGATTTTGAGAAAGGTGCTATGCTTACAAGGATGAGATAAACTCTGTATTGGAATTTCTCTCATACACAAGTCATATATTACACTGTGCACCCTATCTTTTTTTTAATTGAATAATATGTTTTTCCTCTCTCAATACATAGAGGTTTGCTTTGTTGTTGTTGTTGTTGTTGTTCTTCTTTTTTTTTTTTTTTTTGAGACAGGTTCTCGTTTTGTCGTTCAGGCTGGCCTTGAGCTCACTATGTAGCCAGGCAAGCCTTGAACTCAGCAATCCTCCTGTCTCTGCCTCCTGAGTGCTGGGATTACAGACATGAGTCACCATGCCCAGTACTGTTGTATGTGGTTACTGGGGATTGAACCAGGGGTCTTGTGCTTGCTAGGCAGGCGCCAGAACCACTGAACTAAATCTCAGGGCCTTCTTTGTTCTTTTTAATAGCACCTGACATTTTTATTTGTTGAATAAGTAATTAGCATATTGCTCAATTAAATAGTTTTACTATGAGATTAAGGGGTAAATCATCAACAATGAACACACAAATTGTAGATTCTTGTAGATCTTTATTATTGTAGAAGCAGTTTGTCAGGCAGCAAGCTCCTCTTTCACTAACTATGACTTTATGTAAGAAGTTCATCCCTATGAGAATGGCAAAAACCCCTCTCCTAATTTATTCAGTTTTCAGGAACTAGTACCTTCACTGCTTATTTCTTTCAAAAATGGAGGTGGAGGGGGCTAGAATTCTGGTACATTATTCAATTAAACCAAAGAAACACAGCAAGTGGCATCGAAGCTGGGATTACAGTTCACGGGCTCTTCTGGTTTCATGGACTGCTTATTAAGTCATGCTTCAATTAGGGTATCATTTTATATTCCCTGGTGTCTCATGCAAATGCAAAATGTTTAAGTTAAGGAGATTATGCTTTTAAGAATTCCAAATTATATTTGGACATAAATTCATGGAAACAGATTCCACCTCAGATTGGAAAAGCGTTTTATAAGAAAAGGAACAAGAAATTAGGTATTTTAGGCTAAGATGGATTATATTTTGTCCCTCATTGCTGAGCGTATTTAGAAGTGATCCAGATGCAACATTCATTGGGTGAGAAACCCATCTATCATAAAAGAAGCTTGAAGGAGGCCACAGAAGTCTTGTATATATTTTCTGTATTTTGTTTTCGTTGTTGTTATGCTATCTAGGGGAACTGACACATACTGGTAGGATTTAAGTCAGTATAACATTTATAGCAGTTACCTCATAAATACTGTATCACATTGACTTGTTTGATTATTTCTGATAAATGTGTAAGTTTTAGGTTGCACGTCTTCAATGTCCTTTGACACATTGTGAAAAATAAATACATAAAATACCACACATCAAGACAATTACTTTTTAGCAAATCGTGCCCAATGAGCGACATCATATACATGTTGAATATTAGTATCACTTTATTAGGGTCTGCTTAATTAATACATTAGTGTTAGGTTCAAATCAGGGTCATATGGAGATACATATTTTTCTAATGCATCTACAAAGTCTGGACAACTTATATACAAGATATTTCTATAATAGGACATGTACATCTCGCTCATTCTCTATTTCATTATTCTTTTAGAAATTATTACATTTCTGGGAATGGTGGTGAGAACTACATTTCCTGCTACTTAGAAGACACAGAGGAGGAAGTTGATGGAGCTTGCTATTCTGAGGCCAGATTGGCAGCACAGTGAGACACTATATCAAGAAGTAAAGTATTATGCCTGGCTGCCAATCGCAAAATCAGATTAAAATCCATTTTCTCCATCTCCTAGTGACAGCATCCAAGCTAGAAAACGCACATATCCAATACTTCTTTGTGCTGAAGAATAAGTCAGCCCTCTTCAGGTAATGGACAAAGGGGAAATATGTAAAAGCAAGAATGTCTCCATCTAAAAACAAGGACAGCAATCAGTTACAAACTTCATGTGTCAGCCAGTGAAATTTTAAAAATTAAAAATAAGTTATTTTTTATAAAGTGAATGATACAGTTTTCCTAATATGAATCACCTATGCATGTTTTCTTTTTCTGAATGGAAAATAACTTTAAATCCTTGAATGTACACTGCAAATAGTTTACATTAGAAAACTCTTCATCTTATCATAAAAATTACAGTTTTCTCATAAATTTTACTATCTGTGCAAATATTTTAGCATAATGTATTATAAAGTATCTTGGGTAAAACTGATATTTGCAATTGCCGAACAAACATAACCTGAGCAGAATTAATTGCTACTATACACTTCCAATTAAAGACATATAATATGGAAACCCCCAAACTTGGCATGTACACCATACATATTCTTGAACAGTGCTATAAAGTTTTATAAATAGGCTCTTTTATTACTATGATTGCATACCTATCCGTGCTACTTATTAACAAACAGTATGTAACATAATAACTTTTTCTCCAAATGGTACAGTTAGAACAAATATTTGTCAAGGTTAGTTAAAGAGAATGGAGTCCAGTGTAGTTGGTTTAAGCAGGACAAGATTTATTGCAGGATGTTAAATGGCTTGCTGAATCTTCGAGAGGTCTCAAGAAATAGACGATAGGTTAGGCTTCTGGGGCTGCTTGTAAGAACTACGTTTCCTAATGGTACCACCGGGGGAGCTGCTATTGCTTGCTATGACAAAGACATAATCTGTTCCCTGGGCAGCTGCCAGCAAAGCCTCCAGCTCTAGATGCCACATTACTTCTGTCACTAGCAAACTAGATGCCCCTCGTTTACTTAAGACTCAACTTCTAGTTTTGAATGAGTTCATCTGATGGTAGAAACTACTTCTAGAAAGCTAATTGTAATGGAGGCCGAGTTTAGCTTTTTTTTTTTTTTTTGAGACAGGGTCTCGCTTTGTAGTTCAGGCTGGCTCTGAGCTCACTATATAGTCCAGGAAAGCCTCGAACTCAGCAATCCTCCTGTCTCTGCCTCCCAAGTGCTGGGATTACAGGCGTGAGCCACCACGCCCGGCACTGTGGTATGTGGTGTTGATTGCTGGTGGGCGTGAGTCTCCATGCCCAGCATTGTATGTGGTTACTGGGGATTGAACTCAGGACCTTGCACTTGCAAGGCAGGCACCAGAACCACTGAGCTAACCCTCCAGCCCCCGAGTTTAGCTTTTGATTTCCTAGACTTTGTAGTACATGATAGCATATTAGCAAGAGGTTGGATAAAATATTCCTCAAGTCATTCTATGGGATATCACAGCAATGAACACTAGTGCATTAGAATTCACAAATTAAATAAGGGCTTAAGTGATAATAGATGCTGTTTATTAGTTTTATAATTTCATTTCAGGATACTGATTCATTTTCACAAACCCTTAGTGCTTGGATTGAAGTTCAAGTCCTTCATTGTCTTTTGGGCATCCAGTGTTTTGAAAATCCAAAATTTGCATGATCTTTCGATTCTTCAGTGCTCCAGACTCCTCAGCATCACTCATTTGCTTCACTCTTCCAAGCATTCTCTACAGTTGGGCCTCCATACCTACCAGCCAGTGTTGTCTTTGGCATTTTCTCTCTTTTCCTTTCCTAGACTCATTTAATTCTTAAGCTCTCAAAGCTTAGTCCTTCAGTAAAGATCTTGTTAAGCATTTTTTTCACAATTTAATTGTATTGATAATAGAGTTAATGTGTTACAATAGCATTATCATACATGGCACATGGTGTCTTCTATTTTGGCATGATAGTCTTTGGGCTGCTAGCAACAGAAACTATTTATTTGGATGAAAACTAGGAACTCATGGAATCATGGAAAGGATGAAGACCAAACTAGGTAGTGAATGAAAGACAAGGACAAAGCAGTTTTCACAGCAGCAAATACAAAGCTAGAGGAGCAACTTTTCTCATGCTTTCCCTAGGCTGCCATGAAGTCTGACCTCCAATCTTCACATCGTTACCTCACTCATTTAAGAACTGATTTGAGGAGTGTGCAGTGGTGTGTCTGACCCGGGAAACCTAAATCAAGCGCTTTGTCCCAGGCAGGGCAGGCAGAGATGGTCCACTTCCTGCTCTCTATGGCCACTTCCTGAGAGACCGCACATGAGAGCGAGTTGCCTGGGGGAGTTCTGTACACTTTTCATACATATCCAGACTCTCTTTCTGAGTATAATGTCTTTCTTTGTATTTTCTTTGTGACTGTTTCATTTCTTCCATTAAAAGCTAGAGAATTTCTAGAGATATTACCATTCTACGTATAGATTTGTCGAATTAATTGAAATAATCCAAACTGTTCTCAAAGCTTATGTTAACCAAATTCACTGGTCCATTCAGTCATAGCAAAAGGATGTGGAAGAGTGGATTCAGAGCAATTGAATATCTAGTCCTAGGTGGAGTCTCATTCACAGAGAACGAACAGCTCGTATCTTGTTTCATTTCCTTTTTTAACTCAATTTTTTCTTCTCTGCCTGACACCCGTCAATGGCTTCCTATTGCACAGGGGCTAAATGCTGGCAAAGACTTCTTTGTTATAACTCACTATTCTCTGTATCCCAGTGCCTTCATTTCCACCACCTCCTTCACTCAGGGACTTGTGCTAGGTCCCTCAGCTTGGATCACATAATGAATGATCTCTTTGACTTACTGTTTAGTTTTACCGGTTTTCTGTTTAAGTCAGAGAAGCCTTGTCTGAAAACACCATACAAAATTATTTCTTTGATCATTATTTTTTTTAGTTGCTCTTTATTATGTGCCTGTTGTTTTATTTTTCTTTGTAGCATTTATCACCACCCAACGTGTTTGCTCTTGCTTAGATCCCCTACCCCTCCAAGAGAATATATACGATTTACATGTATAATGTTTTCTTCCCACTTAGTTCTATATTTAGCCCAAGATAGTCCATGGACTGCATTTGCATTGTGGTTTTTATATGGCTTGGATTTAGAATGTAGAGGGGAATATTTACAATTTCTTGTTATAAGAATGTGAAAACTTTTTTATTTATTTATTTATTTTTGAGACAGGGTCTTGCTTGGTAGTTCAGGCTGGCTCTGAGCTCACTATGTAGTCCAGGCAAGCCTCGAACTCAGCAATCCTCCTGTCTCTGCCTCCCGAGTGCTGGGATTACAGGCGTGAGCCACCAAGCCCGACAACATTTTGATTTTTGTTGTGAATTTTGTATCCTGAAATTTTGCTGAATGTATTAACTTTAAGTTGTGTGTATGTGTGTGTGTACATCAGAAATTGCTTTGCTGGTACTGTGTATGCATGCCATCTGTGAGCAGCTTTACTTCTTCCTTTCCTACCTGGATGGGTTTCATTTCTTTTTCTTAACCAATTGTTCGGATTGGGCCTTCTGGTATTCTAATAGAAGCCTGGAAGTTATCTTTGGTTGGTTCTGTAAGAGATTTTGCAGTTTAGCATATTCTATTTTCACCTTTCCTGCTCCTTTTGACTATATTGGGAAAGTAGCATTTGTGGTGGTCTCTTTCTGAAATGAAAGTTATTTATGTTTTAGTTCTCTGTGCTCTCCAAAATGACAATCTTTTCTATCATTTTCATTTGTTTCTTCTTGACATTATAAAATCTTTCTCAATTTTGCTTCGCATATTACTGATTCTATTTTCCCAGTATGGAGTCCAGTTCTGCTCTTTTCCTGTATGGATTTTTATGTTACCATTACAGCTTTAATTTCCTTGCATGCTTTTTGTATTATACAATTTCTTTTACCTTTGTCTGCTTCCTTACTATGATTTTCTAACTCTTTTTCATAGATAAAGTATCTCTATGTGGCATTTACATTTATATTACAAATAGGTAAATATGAATATATTTGTGGATATGAATCTACATAAAGATACCAAAAAGTTACTATTAGATTTTTCTTGGAATATGGCAAGGGTATCTCTCTGTTCTTCCAAAGTTCAGTTGATTATTTACCATCAGTTTGTAGATACATATGTTGAATTCTATTAATATCTGTCTTGTGTACATGATTGTAAACTCAATGCAAATAATGCTGATGTCTGATGAATTTTTTACTCTGTATCCAGTGTCTGAATCATTATATGGAGTCAAAAATATTTGTTGGACAAATATGTAAGTGAATAGTTTTTTGAATTAGTACATCTTTCCCTTATCTTATATATTTTCACAGACATCAGGTTGAGCTATTACATTACTTGTGCGGTAATAAGATGAGGGCTAGCCTTACTTATGATTTTATTTTATTTTTTATTTTTTATTTTTTTTTGAGACAGGGTCTCACTTTGTAGTTCAGGCTGGCCCTCAGCTCACTATGTACCCCAGGCAAGCTTCGAACTCAGCGACCCTCCTGTCTCTGCCTCCCGAGTGCTGGGATTACAGGCGTGAGCCACCACGCCTGGCATTGTGGTACGTGGTGCTGATTGCTGATTGATTGCTGGTGGGCATGAATCTCCACACCCAGCATTGTATGTGGTCACCGGGGATCGAACTCAGGACCTTGTGCTTGCGAGGCAGGCGCCGGAACCACTGAGCTAACCCTCCGGCCCTTACTTATGATTTTAAATATAGGTAGTCCTGACTAGGTTCTTGCTTATTACAGTTGGATTTAATTTTTATATTTGTGGTACTTGTCAGAAGGCAAGTTGACTTTGTTCTTCAGTTTCTCATAGGAAATTTCTTCCTGAAATTCTGCTTTCTTTAGGTGCTTCCCCATCCCACTCTCTGGATATTTTACCACTGTGCTTGAATGAAATGAATAAAAAAAAAAACCCTCTGTATTCCAGTTTGCATTATAGCTTGGAGTTGGCTTGCAGCACTTACTATTTTAAGAATACATATCTGAGGATAAAATTTGCTATTGACCATCCTTCCATATAGTCTCTAAGTAGAATGTACATTCAGGTGCTGGGATTGAGGAGGTGTGTGTGTGTGTGTGTGTGTGTGTGTGTGTGTGTGTGAAATAACTAACTTTTGGACAATTAAAATAGAGCACCTTAAACTCTAATAAGAGATGTGAACATTTGGTTTCACTTTGCTACAAATAATTTATGTCTGAGTTAGAGAATAATTGATATTTCTATTTTTTCCCAGAGAGTTTATATTTGAGTTAAAAGCTAGATTGCTGGAAAACATAGAACAATATGGTCTATCTCTTTAATAGTTCATGGATTTTTATTTTGACATTAGACTTTCTTACTCAGCCTAAACTTATATTTTCCCACTGACTTTGGCCTTTTCCCCTGGACATTTTAGTGGGAGGTAGGAAAATCCTTCTATTTGTGACTTGTTTCTGGATGTCACTCTGAGTTGGGCATTCTTGAGTTTTCTTCCCAAACTGATAGCGGGGTTCCACCTAAAAGAATAATAGACACATAGCGTTCCCAAACATTGTTTGGAAACTAAATATGATGTCATCAGATGATGACAAATGAGAAATCTGAAGCCCCTCAAGAATTAAAATATGTAATTATGAGCCAAAATATGAGTGGAAATATTATGAACATTCATCATTCTGGAAGATTGGCTGTCAACATTCTGTCATTTACACCAAAGCTTGCTAACAGGCCTTCACCACTATGGACCCCTGTATCTTAATACTTTTCTGGGGGGGGGCAGGGTCATGCTTTATAATTCGGGCTAGCCCTAAAGTCACTATGTAGCCCAGGCAAGCTTTGAACTCACAGCAATCCTCCTGCCTCTGGCTCCCAAGTGCTGGGATTACAGGCATGAGCCACCATGGTCTGCACTGTGGTATGTGGTACTGATTTCTCATGGGCATGACCCACCTAGCACTGTGGCATGTGGTTACCGGGGATCAAACTAGGAACCTTGTCCTTGCAAGGTGGATGCCAGAACCATTGAATTAAATCCCTGGCCCTATAGAAGAATTCTTAACTGGATAATAATTATTCAGAAGAGAGTTCACTTGGTTTTAAAGTGCTGAGCATGGCTACAAAATGACATACATTTAGGGCCGGAGGGTTAGCTCAGTGGTTCCGGCGCCTGCCTCGCAAACGTAAGGACCTGAGTTCGATCCCCGGTTACCACATATAATGCTGGGCGTGGTGGCTCACGCCTGTAATCCCAGCACTTGGGAGGCAGAGACAGGAGGATTGCTGAGTTCGCGGCGGCTTGCCTGGGCACCATAGTGAGCTCAGGGCCAGCCTGA
>PVIC010051156.1:0-12661 GCA_004025085.1 Thryonomys swinderianus
TTTTTTTTTTTTTGTACTTGGAATGAAGCCTTAAAAAGCTCTATGCCTGAGCTATCCTACATCCTATATCCTGAGCCATTTTTATTCTTTATTTTGAGGCACAATCTCATTTAGTTTCCCAGATTGGGCTCCAATTTGTGATCCTCCTGCCTCAGCCTCTCACGTAGCTGGGATTACAGATATGCCTAGTTCCATATAAATTTTTCTAAGTAATATGCTCTTAAATTATGTGAGGTGAGGTCACAAGTAGTTGTAAAACATATGAAGTGTCCCATCTTGCCATGGTGTGCATATAGTTTATCCCCTCCAAAACTCATGCTCATGAAAATCTGACTTCCATGTGGCATGTTAGGAAGTAAGGAAGCAGGCCCTGTAAAGAGAACTGGGCCATTAGGAGGAGCTAATGCCTTGCCTGCAGGTGTGCTGTGATGGTTGATCAACTGTGTCAATTTGAGTAAGAGAAATCAGCTAAATTGGCCCAGCAGTTCCACTTCCTAGCATGGCTTGTCCCCTGGATGCTATAAGGGGGAGATGAAGAGGGATGGATCTGCTTCTGTTTTTGGAGGATTCTGGTCTTCTCTTTCATTTTACACGTCACTTCCTGGCTTCCCACACAGACTCTTCAGCTTCCGGCACAGACCCGTCAGCCTCCTGATATGGGTTCTCATGGGACACTACAGTGAGCTCCAGACTGTTGACTGGATCCTTCAGTCTCCAGGATGCAGACAGACCCTCCGGACTCTTCCACATCTGACTCTGTGGGTGGCCACTGAAACCCAATCTTGAAATTCTTACATATATTTGGATATGTTGTACTTTATCTATTTCTCCAGTAAACACTGACTGACACACCTAGGTTAATTCTCGAGGTAGCTAGTGAGTTCCCCCTCTCAGCAGGCTTTGCACAGCAAGGCCAATTACAAAGCAAGGCTGCCTCCTGTTTTCTCTTCTACACAGGCCCACTGGCCCTTCTGCTTTTCACCATGAGTTGAACCTGCAGAAGGCCCTCACCAGGTGCTGCTCCCTAATCTAGGACATCCCAGCCTCTGGAACCATGAGGCAAAATAGGCTCCCTTCCTTTATACCCAGTTTGCTACACCAATAGAAAATCAAAATGCCATAGTTTATTTACAAGGAAATATGGAACCTATGGAAATGCCATAGTTTATTTACAAGGTCCAAAATTCAGTGCCTTCCAGTTCTCTAAAAGAAAAAGTTTTAGTAGTACATATTTGTAGTACATGCCTTCACTATGAGCATCAGTACACATACATAACACATCTTATTTCTTTTTACTTTCCCTTTTCCTCCTCTCCCCCATTTCTAAGTGGCTGAATTTGCTCCTGCTCAGAGGTATTCCAAGCCCCAGTCAGTAAATAACAGTCATAGCATTGTGGCAGAATTATCTATGTGCAGAGAACTAAGATTTCTGTAAAATATATTTCATACCATTTGAAAATTTCTTTTAAGCCAGAGTTTCCAAGTCTCAACACTACTGAGGTTTGGGTGATTCTGTGTTGTGCTTCCAGAGGTGACGAGTTTTCCTCCCCCATTCTGAGGTTCAAATCTGCTGAAATAAACTGATGATTGTGGTAGGCTCATTGTCATGGCTTGTATCTAGATTCCCACCAAAGCCTCACGTGATCATAGGTGGGGCTTTCCAGAGGTGGCTGGAAAGGGTGTGTGGATTAAGGATGTGTGATAGCTGAATTAGCTCACTGATTTGTTCAGCATATGGGTGTGGATAATGGGAAGGCCCACCCTGGGTGTGGGTGGCACCAGCCAATAGTCTTGAAGCCTTAATAGAATAAAAGGGAAAGGGAGGCTCAGTGGTGCTGCTTTGCTGCTTCCTGCCTGCCGTACCATGTCCCTCTGCAGTGCTCTCTTGGTTTGATTGTACCCTACAGATAAGAGTTTGTGATAAAGCCTGTCTAGTTTAATCTTCTTGGGTTGATAAAATTTCCTGGATGGGATGAAAAGCAATTGTGTTTCCTTTTGGTGTATCTAGTCTTTGAGTAGATAAGGGAACTTCAGAGAAAACCCTTTCCCAAGGATTGGAGGGAGAAGAAAGGAGGGAAGGTTAGGGAGACCTGATTCTAAAACAGCATTTAAGACCTTCCAACTTCCTACAACTCAAAAGTGTTCATTGTGTCAAGATGTTGTACCTTGGGGTATTGTTTTCTGAGCTCCAAGAGAGGAGCTTGCCTTGCTCCTTCTAGGATGTTTAGCAATATACTAAGCCTCTACCCACCAGATGCCAGTTGTACCTCAAGTTCAAAAAATCCTGTAGGTAAAATGTCCCCAAATACAGTAGTTCTACATAAAAGAGAATACACACAGCCAGGTGTAGTGGTACGCACCTACACTGCCAGTAGTCTGGAAGGCAGAGGCAAGAGGATTGCAGATTCAACTCCACCTTAGTGATATAGTGATAGCCTGTATCAAAATAAATATTTAAAAGGAGCTAGGGAAATAACTCAGTGTGGAGACCCTGGGTTCAATTCTTGACAGTGAAAGGAAATGGTGGGGAGAATATACCCAGCTCTGTGTGTGTACAGCCTGGCTCTGCACCTGGCCCTCCTGCTAGCAGCTTGTACAAGGCCTGCAAGCTTGTTAGAAATGCAGGATGTCTGCTCTGCCCTCAAATTTGCTGAATCAAGATTTGCATTTTCAAAAGATCCTCCAGCTCCATGGTTTGAGAAGCACGTTTGTAGAGTTCACACAGATTACACTTCAGCGAGTAAAGTGGGCCCGGGCTCAGTCTCACAATAACGGGCACTGCCATTCTGGACAGGAAAACTAATTTCTGTGTGGGTCTGACCCCCACTTTGCAGGACATCCTGTTGCATCCCTATGAGATTCTCAGTGCCCCAAACAGAAGTATCCTCCAACAACCTCTGGTGAGTTGAACCATTTAGGGTGCCTTGGGGTGTGGGTCCCTGAAGAGATGTGTTCTTTGCAGTGAGGTGACCTTGGGTGAGTGCTGCCTGCCTGACAGAAGGGTGCATGGCTGCTGATGGGTCCAGAAGATGAAGGATTCGGAAGCTAAGACATCATAGTGCACAGCCAGGTGGCAGGTGGTGAGCACTGGCTGGGGAGGAGCCAGCACTGGGCGCCTGGTAAACCCTAGCCAGTATCAGTCCCCAACATCAGTCTGTGCTGGGCAGCAAGCCCTCTAGGAGAGACTGGAGCTGTGTGGTACAGTCCAACCAGTCAGACCAGCTGGGGCAGTTCTCCCTGGTCCCAGAGGCCTCCGTAGTCAGGATAAAGCAAAGAAATCAAAACAATTGGGCACTGGAGAGCTGTGTCTGGGGTACAGAGGGCGTGTGTCCAGGTGGAATGGTGCCTCAGCACTGCACGTCTCGGCTGGGGCAGGGTCAAGGGTCTGCAGGCCCTTCTCAGAACTGGGAGGATGGCTCCACAGCTGGGCAACTAGAGAGCTTGGGGAGGAGCCTGGCTTCCAGCCTCAGGTGAAGCTGCTGCCCCAGGATCAGGAGGGCTGGGTCTGGCCCCCTCACACTCCCAGGTGTGGTGAGCCAGGTGCAGTCCTTGCCAGGTCACCACACCTCCCCTAGGCTCCTGCCCACAAGACTGCCTACCAGCAGCCCCCCAGGACTCAGGGCACTCTGGTTCCTCCATTTTGAGTCATAGCTCCTACTTCTTTTTCAAGACCCTCTCAGCACTTTCGATGAGGGAGGGGCAGCATCCCCTTTTGAGTGCTCGTAACTCCAGGCTCACCGGGTTACAAGCTCATGGCTGTCATCCTCAGACTTTCTTGAGCAAAGGATTTGTGCTTTTTTTTTTTTTTTTGTACATTTGTCCCTGGTGCCAGGAAGAGCCATGACATACACTAGTCAAGAAAGTGTTGAATAAATGAAGGATGTTCTTGAGTAGTTGGTCTAACAAGGAGGTGTGATGCTAGCTATTTTTTGGTGCTCATTTCCAGTAGTCAGTCAGTTACCCAGTATTTATTAGCTTTTTGTTTTTGGGCAGGTGCTGGAAAAGTGGTGCTGATAAAGAGCAGAACTGACATCACTTCTTCTTGCTTTAAGGGACTTGGAGCCTTTGACAGAAAGTAACTACTCCAGTTTATTTGTTTACAAAGAGGAAGAAATGAAACCAGTGAGTGGTAGGGATGAACCTTCTGTGCTTGTCTGTATGGTGGCTTGTTATCAATTTCTGACCCCAAACTGGGTTTTTTTTCCTCTCTACATTGCAAGGCCAATAACAGACCAGGCACTGGTTGAATAGTGAAGGATACTTTTCTTCTTGGCTGAGACTAGATGTGGAATATAAAACTCACCAATCAACTTCCCAACCCCCTAGGGGTTGGGAATTACAGATTTAGGGGTAAGGGAAATGAGAGAAACAGATATTCTTGTCTTTGGGGGGGGTAGGTAGAGACATTCTAGAAATATGTCCAGAATGGACCACGCAGGGAGACCCTGACTCATAAAACTGAAAGTGGTGGCCAGGGCTGAGCTGCTTGTCACCTCACCCAGTTCTCCGGATCATCTGCTGTCTAGCTCAGTTGAGTTGTTTCCAGCCATCCGGCCCCTCCCAGCCTGGGCCTGCAGGAACGCCTCCCAGGCGGGGCCCTCAGTGCAGAGGCAGGCTTTGCAGAATGTCTGAGCAAGGCAGTGAGGAGGTCTGGCTACATCCACCCCAGGCGTCTAGCCTCCCATCTCAGCTGTGCTGGGTCCATCACCACTACTGTCAGCTCCCATAGGATCGCCAGCTCCTCCAGCACAGACTGAGCAGTAGCTAACTGCTCTCCTTAGGCCTCACAGCCATGGAGCCTGCCAGCTCCAGTAGGGAAGATTCCACTGGAATTGAATCTCCAGGGCCACAGCCACAACACAGTTTGCATGATCCCTAAACACAGGGATCCTCTGGGTAGATCAGCTTTTGAAGATGCTGTCTCTGAGTGCACAAAACAGGGAAGTGTCCCCACGTGTTTCTGGCCGGGCACTCTTGGGCAGAACATAATTTGTACACCTATGTATAGAGTCTTGAACAAGACCCCTCCCCACCCCCTTCATTTTTTTCTTGCTAATAATACTAGAAATTGACCTCAGGACCTTCTCAGTGAACTACAACCCCAGCCTTTTTTTTTTTTTTTTTTTTGAGACAAGGTCTCGCTTTGTAGTTCAGGCTGGCCCTGAGCTCACTATGGCGCCTAGGCAAGCTGCGAACTCAGCAATCCTCCTGTCTCTGCCTCCCGAGTGCTGGGATTACAGGCATGAGCCACCATGCCCGGCATTGTGATATGCGGTGTCGATTGTTGGTGGGCGTGAGTCTCCACACCCAGCTTTATATGTGGTTTCCGGGATCGAACTCAGGACCTTGCACTTGCGAGGCAGGTGCCGGAACCACTGAGCTAACCCTCTGGCCCAACCCCAGCCTTTTAAATTTTTTATTATTTGTTTGTTTGTTTATTTAGAGACAGAGTCTTGTTTTGCAGTTCAGGCTGGCCCTGAACTCACTGTGTAGCCCAGGTTAGCCTCAAACTCATAGCCTCCCTCCTGCCTCTGCCTCTTGAGTGCTAGGATTACAGGCATGAGCCACTGCACCTCACTTTTTAAATTTTTTATTTTGAGGCAGTATCTCACTAAATTGCTCAGGCTACACTGGAATTTGTGATCCTTCTGCCTCAGCCTCCCAGAGTGCTGGGATTATAGGTGTACACAGCCACATCCTGGTGAGACCCCAGGGTGTCACGCTCCTCCAGGTGCCTAGGTATCTCCAGAGATCCTGTACAGCCCCATACTCACCACCCAGCATTCATGGTGCACTCCCTTTCCTGCTCCAGGGCCCTAGTCGATGGCCTCTGAGACTTGAGGGACAGCTCCCTGTGTGATGCCCATCATAAGGATGCTGATGTCCTGCAGTGCAGGCCCTCTGGTGCTCTCGGAATGGCCAGTCCTCTAAGGGCAGGGATGGGACTATGTCCTCAGCACCCCGCCATCAGAGCAGTGCTCCGGAAGCTACATTCCACAGAACCCACTCCTGTTACTACTGCCTCTAGGCCTCTCTGTACAAAGCCATGAGTTCTAGCGACCACGTCAAAATAGTCACTGTCCTAGGTTATGTGGCCCTCGTATTCCAGTTCCCCCAAACTCCTGCACAAACTTCCTACTTCCTCAAAGGCAAATAAAACTGCCAGAGGGCCGGAGATTTAGCTCAGTGGTTCCAGCACCTGCCTCGCAAGCCCAAGGTCCTGGGTTTGATCACGATAACCACATACAACAATGCTGGGCATGGTGACTCACACCCACCAGCAATCAGTACCACATACCACAGTGCCAGGTGTGGTGGCTCACGCCTATCATCCCAGCACTCGGGAGGCAGAGGCAGGAGGATTGCTGAGTTGGAGGCTTGCCTGGGCTACATAGTAAGCGCAGGACCAGCCTGAACTACAAAGCTAGACCCTGTCTCAAAAAAAAAAACAACTGTGCTGGAGTTGGGTCTGGTGGAACTTGCCTGTCATCCCAACACTCTGGGAGACTGAGACAGGAAGATCATAAATTCAAGTCCACCCTGGACAATTTAGCGAGAGCCTGTTTCAAATTTTAAAAATACAAAAACTCTGGGGATATAGCTCTGTATAAAGGTTCTGAATCCAATCCCCAGTGCCACCACAAAAAAAAAAAAGAAATTTCAAAACTTGTCTATAGGGCCCCACACAGCAGTATGTGGGTTACACTTACACAAAGGAGTGGAGGAACCTGCAGCACGTGGTGCTGAGACCTTGGATGTTTTCTTCCCTCAGGGTGTCACACCCAGAAGCTGAGTTTTAGGGAACTGTAGCATTGAGGTTTCTCACTCCGAGCGACTTTCTCTGCCACTTTGCAATTTGGAGTTAGAGTTACCTTGTTTGTAAAACGAACAGGGGCAACTCTCTAAAATCTTCCACATTGACCTGGAGCACAAAGCCAGCCAGCACATTGCTAGGGCAAAATGCCCTTATTTTACATTTGGTATTAGCTATAAAACTTACTATGCATCTGGTCTTATTTCCTAACAGCTGGCCATAGGGTTGCTTATGCCTTCAGTTTGTGGTCTATTCTGACCTTTTGTTTCTTTCCTGCAGAAAAGTTAATAACTGGTATCTCCCCACTTAGCATGTATATATATGGTGTGTATTAGTGTGGAAATTCTACATTGGGCTATTTCCAATGTTTTGAGAAGATTATGAAAAGTAGGGTACTTCTGTAGAAAAGCAGAAGTATAGTCCAGAAAGGGCTTTCTGCTGAACTGAAGAGAGAGGAACTCAACGTGTCAGTAACAGCTTCTACAAGTTGCGACTGGGCAGCAACCAGCAGCCCATAGGCCTGGCCAGCTCATTCCCCCTTCTACCTCCCTTCCTCTTGGCAATATGGTTGGTTTGGCTTATTATACCTCCTTTTCATTGGTTTTTCTACCTCAAGACGCCTAGTCACTGTTAAATCCACCATGTGGTGAGGTCCTGATTGGCTGATCTGTTGTTAGGGTCAAGACCAGCATCAGGATGGATGCTTCTTTCCTGGACATTGTACCCTTTGGGTCCTTCCTTCTCCCAGTTCTGTATCTTCTGACCTTCCTCCTACCCCAGAGAGGCCTCTGGCTTCTGTGGCTCACAGTAAACAAGCTGGAGACTCCAGTTTCCATCCTTAGTGTCCAGCCTACCAGAGCTGGATTCTGTACAGTCTGTGAAGGCAAAATTGGGAAACCAGCTCTTACACAATAAGGAGCATATACATCTCCGCAGACCAAGCAAGAGATCTTAGACTTTCTGACTGGTGAATCTAAGAGCCTTCGATGTAAGTATGTCTTAGAATAATGGAAAATCATGAAGCCAAAGGACTTACTACTATAGTCACGGACTGCTACTACTCCCTACTATGCCTGAAATTCTACAGTGAAGCTTATTCCTTTATAAATTTTCTTCTCTGGGAACCACCTATTAAAATACAAAGAGCCCTGGAGAGGGACTATGTTGAGTAACACATTTCCTAATCTATTCTAAAAATGATCCATAGAAAAGTGTAAGGGAGCCAGGTCTGAGCCCCATGCTGGGGTGCCATCTCTAGCCAACCCCACAGGAACTAAACTCATTACTTTGTTCTCTCCAACCTGGTGGTGAACAAGGATGAATGACAAAGAGACATGGAGTGAGCTTAGCAGGCAGACAGCCAGAGGGCTCCTACCTCTAGTAGGCAGAGGAGCCCCAGCCTGTGGCTCACCTCACTTTCAGTCACTCAACACAGGCATAAGGGATCAAGGTAACACAGGATTCATCTGCTTTCCCAAAGCAGATAGTACATTTTCAGGGAAATAGCCTCCACTCAGCTGTCTTCAGTTTCCCCTAGAACCTGCAATATACAATCACCTCCAAGTGCAGCCTTTCTCCTTTGTGCTCACAGAGGAGGCCAATTAGGCCTCAATTTTCCTCTGTTCTCTAATGGAAAGGTTTCTTTTTTGGTGTTGAGGGTTAAGCACAGGGCCTCACACACCCTGGGTAAGTGCTCTGTCACTGAGGGACGTACTCAATCCCCCTTATTTTGAGGCAAGATCTCATTAGGCTGCCCAGGCAGATCTCCATCTTGTGATCTTGTTTTGGTCTCCTGAACAGCTGTTTTACAGTGTCCCATTTTACAGGCAGGTTTCTTTGGTCAGATAAGTTTAGAGATGCCAATATATTTTGTTACCTTGCGATAGGCAGACTAATAGTCCCCAAAGACATCTATGTCTTAAATCATGCAACCAGTAAAAGTATTACTTTATGTGACAAAAGGGACCTGACTGATATGATTAAGGCTGAGGAGGGGAGGTGGAAAGGTTATTCTGGATTATGTAGGTGGGTCTTATCTAATCATATATACCCTTAACAGCAGAAAAATTTTCCTGACTAAATGAATGAAAGATGGGACTTTGAAAACTGAGTCAGACATGCTATATTCCTGGCTTTGAAGATGATAGAAGGGGCCTATGAGCCAGGAAATGCCACTGAACACTTCTGGAAACTGGAAAAAAAAAGGACACATTTTCCAGAAATAGAATTAGCCCTATTAGTGCCTTGGTCAGCCCAGTGAGATCTGGGTCAAACTTCTGAGCTATAAAGCTATCATAAATTTGTAACTATTAAACTATTTTAAACTATTAAATTTGTATAAATTATAGCAGCAGCAGGAAGCTACTATACCTCTTTCCTTGGAGATCTATGTTTACACTCTGGCATATAAAAAGAGGTATAGTGAGCAGTTCATTTTGGAAACAATTGAAAACCACACCCCTATTTCCCTGTAACACCTATTGATTATTTTATTTTATTTGTGGTGTTAGGGATTGATCCCAGAGCCTTGCCTGGGTTAGGCAAACATTACCCCTCAGCTACATATCTAGCCTCCTGTGACATCTGTTGGTATTTTAGACCATGCCGTGGAAAATACTGTGCCACAGCATTAGCTATCAGTAACATGTTAGTATGATTTAGTTCCTGTGTGATAGGTAAGAGAATAGGCTTAAACAGTTAATTTTTTTTTTTTGAGACAGGTTCTCGCTTTGTAGTTCAGGCTGGTCCTGAGCTCACTATGAAGCCCAGGCAAGCCTCGAACT
Organism: Thryonomys swinderianus; assembly: GCA_004025085.1. Lineage (NCBI taxonomy): Eukaryota > Metazoa > Chordata > Mammalia > Rodentia > Thryonomyidae > Thryonomys > Thryonomys swinderianus. Next base: position 9,598 of record PVIC010051156.1, read on the forward strand.
CAGCAATCCTCCTGTCTCTGCCTTCCGAGTGCTGGGATGACAGTCATGAGCCACCACGCCCGGCAGAACAGTTAAATTTTGATGGGCCAACATGGAGGTCCAAAGAGATGAAGACTGACGGTGTGGGGGCAGCTCACAAGACAGTGGTAGAGAGGAGGTAGATATGACCTATAGATACAGACTACAGCGGCTACACATTTGTCTTATGAGTAATCGTTTGTATAGAGTCTTCCTTGTCCTTTATGCTCACCAACTTCTCTAGGGAAATTTCCCTGGCTTCCTCCTCTTCCCAAGACCCTGGATGGAAGCTCTTCTTATATGTTTCCATGGCCTCCAGATTTTATTTACCTCTGATTGTGGCAAGAATATAGTAAATTGCCTATGTATTTGTCTCTCCCACCAGCCTAAAGTTTCTTAGAAAGCAAGAGTTGTGTCTAATTTATTCTTTACTTCTTCAGTATTTCACCTCCACTTAGCACATTGAAGTTTTCAAGTTGAGCCTTTGCCTTTCTCTTCCTACCGTGAAAATGTGTAAGTTCCCTCCTGATTTGCCTAACAACTGAAGGATGCAGTTGTAGCCTGTAACACCACCTGGCCTCCATGTTGGCTGGCCAGTCATAATCTAGCTTAACTAAGCTACAAGAAAGGCTGAGTTTAAAAAAACAAATGATTACACTTCCAGGAGAGTGGTCAGGATGGAAAGTTGTAGAATGAACAAGACACCTGAGAAACAAAATCTGGTGCTAAACCAGCACCAATATAAGACAAAAAAATAAAGCCACCATTTGACAAAATTAGAGTTCTTTTTTTTTTTTTTTTTTTGCTTTTTGAGACAGGGTCTCGCGTTGTAGTTCAGGCTGGCCCTGAGCTCACTATGGTGCCCAGGCAAGCCTCAAACTCAGCAATCCTCCTGTCTCTGCCTCCCGAGTGCTGGGATTACAGGCGTGAGCCACCACGTCCGGCATTAAAATTAGAGTTCTTTAAAAACAAAAAAAAAAAAATTCGAGGGTTGGTCAGGAAACAGCTGGGTCTCTATGGCCTAAGAACTGAGTATCTATGAGACTCGTGAGGATAGGAGGTAGTTACCACAGCCTGGCCCGAACACCAAAAGTGTCAGACATGTCCCTAAACACCGAAGCAATTCAGGTACTAACAGTGTCACTTTCTTAGTTCAGAGACTCATCTTACAGCTAGGATGCATAGAGCACACCGAGACATACAAATACTTAAACGTGCTGCACGTCGACACCCATTGATGATTGCCCCCCCCCAACTACTACTCTCACTATGCATCGCGACCAGGAGGCCTTAAACCTGGGATAAACTACGTATCCCAGAATGCCTCGTCCGAGAGACGCACGTAGAGAGGGCGTGGTCACGTCGAGCGCGCGGGACCGTTAAATTTGAAACTTGGAGGCGCGCGCTCTGCGCGTGAGGTGGCCGGTTTGTGAGGGTGTTGGTTGTGTGTGCGGTCCCGAAGCAATCTCCTAATCGCTTCGGTGTCTTTGAGGGCACGTTGCGGAGGAAAGCTCAGGCGGTCGGCACCCCTAAGGAAAAGGAATGCAGAATGGCGGAGGCAAAGAAGGAAGGAGTCGCTCTTAGGTCGGTGAGGTTCAAGAGTTTCTGGGAGAGGGGTCTGGCAGGTGCCAAGGCTCGGCGCTGAGCCTTCGAGGGGAAGACGGAGCCCCCTTGCCGTTGGGGTTGGCGGAGGTGGAGCGAGGCACGTGAGATTTCTGCGGCCAGCTCCAAAGCAAAGAAGGCTGGGGCCCAGAGAGGCTTGTGGCCGCTTGCTGGCTGTTTGACCTTGGACACATCTCATATTTGGACAAAACTGCTATTGAATGCTACCTTCATGGGGTTGTGGGAAAACGTTACAGTGGAGGTCTAAAAACCTCTTTTCTAAACATTTGTTGCTTTTCCTTTATGGAATGAAGTATGGAATCTGTAATACCTGGATAAATGCCGTGTCAGGAGCTCTTTCATTTATGTAACAAATGATTATTGATCACCTACTAAGCACTGGGTGGAGCCAATAAACAAAAAACATAAAAATCCCAGTCCTCATGAAGGATAAGTATTGGGCTGGGATGAAGGTGGGGGAGACAGAATTAACAATGGAAAAATTAGGTGGTGGTCTGTACTAAAAGAATTTAAGGGAGACAGGAAGTCTCGGGTGGGGGTTGGTTCAGTTTTAGATAGGTTTCAACAGCGAAGGTGTCATTGGGTCGAGACATAAGAAATTTGGGGAGCTAGTCATGCATAAATCTGAGGGAAGTGCAAAGAACAGGAAGGAGGTGACAAACCTACCCAGGCACGTCCATGGCCTGTGTAGTGGAACATAATGAACCAGGAGTGTAAAAACGGTGACTATGCAGGTATTGGAAGGACTTAGATTTTACTCTGACTAACTGAAAATCACTGGAAGTTTTGAACAGAGCAAAGGTGTCTGACTTGAATTTAAATGGGGGGTCACTTTAGCTGCTGTGTTGAATAAAGGCAGAAATGGAATAAAATAGGGAGATGACCCTGTTGAAATAATGACCTTATTGAAATAAACCAAGCAAAAGAAAAGGGTGGCTTGAGTGAGGCTTGAAATTGATTGATTTCTGGCTGTATTTTGAAGGTAAAGACAAGAAGATTGACTGACTGGCAGATTGACTGGGATAAGAGGGACATTAAAAGTGCTGCTAAGATTTTGGATTGAGCAGGCTTTTATTTGAAAAAGCTATTTATCTGAAATGAACGAAACCTGGGAAGAGGAGGAAGCCATCCCAGTTTAGTTTGGGACATTTAACTGAGATAGTGTAGTTACGGTTTGAAGAGTAAGAGAAGACACAGGAGGTTGAGGTAGGAGGGCTGCAAGTTTCAGGCAGGCCTGGGCAATTTAGGGAGACTGCCTCAAAATAAAAAACAAGAGAACCTATTAAGATAAATTCAACAGGGGGCCGGAGGGTTAGCTCAGTGGTTCCGGCGCCTGCCTCGCAAGCGTAAGGACCTGAGTTCGATCCCCGGTTACCACATATAATGCTGGGCGTGGTGGCTCACGCCTGTAATCCCAGCACTC
>PVIC010051157.1:0-12561 GCA_004025085.1 Thryonomys swinderianus
CCCCCCCCCCCCGCATGTAGGACGTGACGGGCAGCGGGAATAACAAGAATGTCTTTGAAAAACTCATGCTGGCCGGGTGTGGTGCCCACGCCTGTCATCCCAGCACTCGGGAGGCAGAGGCAGGAGGGTTGCTGAGTTCGAGGCTTGCCTGGGCTACACAGTGAGCTCAGGGCCAGCCTGAACTACAACGCGAGACCCTGTCTCAAAAAAAAAAAAAAACCCTCATGCCAGGCTGATAGGTTTTGAAAATTATTATCCAGGCTAATTAGAACTGTTTTGATCAGTCACTTTGTCACTGCAGGAATGATATAATCCCTCCTACTTCTCAAGAACAAATGAAAGCAAGGTGTTGCTTGGAGACGGGGAGAATACTGACTCCTGTGTTACCCGGCGTTAATCAGTTCTTCCTTCAGATTTCTCTTCTGTGGATCAAATGTGATACACATAGACTTTAGCTTCATCTCTCGAGAGCTTATTTGCCTTCAGTATTTTCTAAGGTTTCCTTACACGTGTCTTCCCTAGAGGGGTTTATTTTTCATTCTTTTGATTCAAGTTGCCATAATTATTTTAATCACATGTAGCGCCTATTTTATATCTTACTTTCTCCTTTTTCATTTCCCCTCCTGAGAAGCATGTTATTCACTTGCATAAAATATAAGTTCCCACCAACATAAAGTGCAGCGCTGTGGCCACTTCCCAAGGCTCGCAGTTCTGAGAGGAGACGTTTTGCTGTTGATACATAAATAAAGCCACACAGAGCGCCCAGTAAAATTCCAGATGTCAGAATGTGGAATTACAGCGCTTCGGGGTTTGATCGTCACCACATTTCAACTTGCTATCTCCTCTTAATAATTAATGCTCCCTAAATTATTTCCCTTCTGTTTTATTTTCTCTCGCAATACTCTGTTCCCAGGGAGGGAAGACGCTTGCTGAAGTGAGCTGCTCATCGGCCCTCTACGGCTCTTCCCTGAGGAAGTGGTTTTCTCACAGCAAACATTTCCATAAACTCTTCCGTCTTCAATTGACAAAATGACTGGTTCATTTTTAGCGTATCTTTCACTCCTTGCGTGAATGTCAAAATATAATTTACACTGTTCCATCGATACAGTATTGCCACTATTTGGGGTTACTGTTAAGAGGTATTTCTACCTTATGAAACAGGCTGATAGTGTCATGCACGCGTCTGCATTAGTTCCCTTCTTGACATGCAGCCAAAGCCAGAAACAATCAAAAGTCCACTTACTCCAGGGGTGTGAGTGATGCCCAGCTCCATCCTCCCATGAGCCACCAGGGGCGGGAAGCGCTGCTTCCGACTTCCCAGAAGCCTTGGCGAAGCCTGTGCTGGGCCGGCTCTCCCTGGGGCTCTCTCGGGAGAGCCCTGGGCGCACCCCAACCTCGTGTCTGAGGACCCACTCTACTCTACACGTGTGTGAGTCGATGGAGCTCAGGCCTTTTCCCCACACCCGAAGCCCTGGACATTCATGAGACTTTGAGGACAGAACCTCTTTTTAAAAGCACTGTTTAGCCTCAGTTTTACAGATTATATAAATTAGCAAGGCAATAAACCTGATTTTGTTTTCTCATCTAGGCATCTCTGCCCTCTGCATGGAATATGAAATGGTAAGTACATCCATACAAATCCTGCTCCTATGGTAAAGTTTGCTGAGGTTTGCACTAGTATGTGTCTCATTCTGAGTTTGATCGACACTTCCATGCCGTGGAAAGGAGCAGCGGGTGCGGGCTGCATTCGGCAGCTTTCTGTCGCGGTGGCAAAACCTCTGAGATGATCAACTCACGAAGAGCAGATTATCCACTAATACACCAGATAAAATGTTTACACGTGTGACACAGACACAAGTGTAGGAAGTCTTACAGTGAAGCTCCTCGGCTTAGACCAAAGACATGGCTCAGTCACACCATGCCTGCCTGACAAGCGAGAGGTCCTGAATTTGATCCCTCATACCTAAAAAAATTAACAAAAAAAATCCCTATAACCTTGGTGGAAAAAATGTTTTATATAATAGATATACAGTGGTCTTTCATGTCTTAAAGAATGTCATCAAAGAACTTCCAGGGGAAAGCACGTACATAATAAAATACTGAAACTTTGCCCCTGAGGTCAGAAATGGCTTCAAGAAGTCACTGTTTTTTTGTTTAAAAAAAAAAAAAAAACATTGGATTGATGCTTCTGCACAAGGACATAATGTGAAAATTTAAAAACCAAGCTTCTAAAGGGAAAAGAAGAGGTAAATCTGTCACTACCTGCAAACATCACAACATATATTTAATAAGCCACAGTAAATGTGAAGGTAAACTCTGCGTGAGGGAATGTAGCCAAGTTTGTATACAGAAGTTGTCAGCCAGTCGGAACTTCCGGCACCAAACCACCAAGCGGCTTTAAGCAGAGAAGTTTACAGTCTCAGGGCTCTGTCCGCAGGACGTTGAAGGTGAAGGCTCTGGCTGACCTGGTTTTATTAGGCCTGCGACAGTCACACTCTGCTGCTGTCACAAGTCGTCCTGTGATGCTCATTTCCGGTGCTTCCTTTCGTATCTCAACTTCCTGTGTTTATGAGGTCGCCCATCCCACTGAAAATAGGTCCCTTTCTGTGATTCTATTTAACCTTAATGACCTTTTAAAAACCCCTATCTGTAAATACAGTACTGTTTTGAGGTATCAAGAATTAGCACAGCACATCAACATACAAGTTTTGGAGAACACAATAAATTTTTAAAGATCTATTACATATCTGTACACTTACAATGAATAACAACTCACAAAATTAGAAGGTACATTTTAAAAATTATTATATATAGCTATGAAAACATGAAATTTTAAGAATAACTATGGAAGGCATTTTGCAAGTCCTCTGTGTAGAAAACTGTAACATTACTGGGAGAAATTTAGTCAAACCAGAAATGTTCCATGCAAACATACAGGGACCTCTAACACTTTAAAGACAGCAATTTCCAGCAAAATGTATTCTAGGTTAAAATCCCAGTAGGTTTTTATGTAGAAATTTAAATGATGAAGCTAAAAGCCATCCAGAAACTTTAATGACCAAGCACAGCCAAGATAAATGTGAATAAGAAACACATTGAATGGAGTTTTATAAAGGTAGAAATGGACAGAGATCAAGAGTGTGGACTGCTGTACAGTCTAGAAGCGAACGCATGGACAGACGGATGCGGAGTTTATGTGGGGCCAGTGGTGCAGCCCTGGGCAGAAAAGGAGATTCCTTAGATCAGTCATAAGGGGCCAACAGGACCCTCACATGGAAAAAACAGATTGACCCAGGCTTGGTACGATAGCTAAAATCAATCTCCAGTGGATATCAGACCTAAAGAATCAAAGACTGGTGAAGTTTCTAAAGGATAATACATGAGACTAGATTTGACCTTAGGAATAATTAAATCATTCCTTAAAAGCACAAGAAACATTATCTATAAAGAAAGTGATACATTGGGTTTGAGGAAAATTATTAATTTCTGTTAAATATAAGAAAACCAAAACACAAGCCAGAGTACAAATATGCTTTGGATATGTGTAAGCAACAAAATATCACAGTCTAGAATTATTTGAAAGTCTTACAGATTAATGAGGAAAGGCAGCTAGCCCACAGGAGAAGAGTGGATTAACATGAGTTCTTGTAAGTTTTCTCTACATCTGAACCAAATTATCACAAGTCAACAACTGTGACTCTTTCCAGTAAAATAAAACCATGACAGGTACAATATTTCTCACTGAAACTGGAGTTTTTCAGAAATGTAGCTTGCTTTTCTGGCCTCTCACTACTTTTTACTTTGCAATGCAGTGGGCAAAATGACTTTTTCAGCCATTTTTACCCAAAAGCAAAACTGAGGAGGTTGAACTTTACTATTTTTAATGAGTTTAGCCCTTTGTTCCTTTTTATGGCTGTGGCATATTGGTTTAAGAAGCTGCGGGTCTGTGTGCCAAAGTCTTGGGGCTCTTCTTGAAATGGGAATGGGAAAAGCAATATCCTGCTGACAGCCAAGCCACACAGGTTCTAGAGGACTTCCTTTGTACTTTCATTCACAATCATGACTAAAATAAGGCAAAAAAAAAAAAAAAAAGATGGCACGCTTTTACAGTAAATATATGTTCAAAAAAAAAAGTTCCAGAGAAAATCTCTCTAGATTAAAACAAACCAAAAGGGGGTGGACTGCATTCTCCCTCAGTCCTACAATATCTATAAACAACACATGTTCTGTTTTCTTCTAATGCTTCTTTCAAAGATTTCCATTTCTCTTGAAAGCTCCATGTTGATGGATTGAACACCAGTCTAACTCCCACCTATACCACTAGTTCTACAAACTCTCAGGTACTGTCATCTGTCACTTTTCCTTCCCTTCTCTTAACCAGGCTCAGGGGCCCTGACCTGGCTCGGCCTGATTTCTCCCGGGTGGCCGGGGGAGCAAACTCACCTCCCAGCCCTCTACCCCCCATCCCCCTTGTGCCCTGAATTCAACTCTTCCTTTTGTGTCTACTCATCACTTTAAAAACTGCTTAACAATCTCTGATCCTTTGAAAAAGCCCTGTGCGTGGAGGTGCATCTAAAACTAGTTATTATGGCAAAAGACACATTGCCCTTAACCTCCCCGCCCCGAGGCCTGTCCCTCACTTCGAACACACTCGTCCCAGCGCCTTGCCACTTCCGGTGCATCTCTGGAGTCCTCGCTCCTGAGGGCCCTTGGGTTCGCTGTTCTGGCGGCTTCGAGGTCCTGAACTGATCAAAACGCTTCCCTCACGCTGACTTTGGGAAAAAGCCAGAAGTCACACAGTGCCAGATTCGGAGATGGACGAGGACACAGATCTGTGTTTCTGTTTGCTGTACGTCTTGAATCTGCTCAGGACATAGGGAAGGCAGCCGTGGAAAGACACGACAAACGACTTCTAGAACTGCGTCAGGCAGCAGCAAGCGTGATGGGGCAAGTGTGTCCCGACTTGCGGGGGGACGCATGGCAGTGTATCTTTTGCTGTGAAAATGGCTTCTCGAGATTCACTGTATTTTGTGGTCGCCTCTGGTGTGGCCCTCCCTCTCCTCTCGTGATTCTTTTCTCCAGCAAACTCTGTTACCCAGCGCGCTGCTCCTGCACCCGAGCCCGAGGCACCCAGGGGGCCTTTCTGCATCTTCCCTCCGGAGTGGTCCGGCTCCCTCGTGCAGTGTCCACGAGCAAACACCACCGCTGTCCACCCGGTTCTTCGTGCCGGAAGCTGAGTGAGGGGCGCCGCTGGCCTCGGGTCGCAGAGCCACGTGTGACTCCGTGGCCGTTTCTCCAGCAGCCGTGTCGCGTCCGTGAGGAGACCCCTGAGGGATCTTCTGCGACTGGACCACAATCCTTACACGTATTTTCAATGGCAATTTAAAGTAACAAAATAGGTACGAAGTTTTACGCCAGCTTGCGCCACCCCGTTTACTCCCCAGGAATCCTGTTCGTGGCCCCCAAGGGCCGTTGCCCAAAGTCAGACTCAGCTAAAACTGACCTCTGCTTCCTGCTTGTCCTCAGCGCTCACATCCCTGCGGTTCGACAAAATCAGAGCCAAGTCAGTTGCTCCATCCGGAGAAGAGGAAGGAAAACCAGCGCGTCCGGTTCTTTCTCATCCGGGTACTTGCGCTCATTTTCCAGCACGAGGTTCCTGCTGTGTCTCCCCTTTCCCATCGCTACAAACAATAGAGAAAGAAGTTTACTTACTATTTTACTCAGACTTCTGCGATGTGCTCAGAAAACAGCGAACGTCGCTGCCCAGCGCCATCCCACGGAAAGGCCGGCTGGCGGGCACCTGGCGCTGTGCCCGCCCCGCTCCCGCCAGGATCGGGCACCCTGTGACTTCCAGCTCTTCCCCGAGTCACAGTGGGCACGACAGGTGAACATCCGTGTGTCCACCCCCGGTGCCCGCCGCCCCGGCGGGGAGGACGTGCCCAGAGAGCCCTCCTGAAGGCGTCCGCTGCGCTCCGCGCCGCGCTCAGTGTGGGGAAGAGGCGAGGACCGACCGCTCGGATCAAAACCAGAACGCGCAGAAACACGGACACCGACCCCGCAGCCTCCAGAGGACCCGCCCTGTCCCGCGGATGTGGAGGTCGTGTCGGGAAAGCCGATGGCAGTTCCGCGGACGCCCAGGATAAGCCTTTGCTTTGCGGCCTTTCGCCCGCATGGCCTTCCCACCACTACAGAGCAGAGCTGGGGTTCGAAGCCATGCTCCAGGTCTTCCCGGACCGCTTTGCACTAGGAAGAGAACCGGTCTCCGCCGCTCAGGGCGCACGAGTTTCTTCCACGGGGCCCTCCCGGGAGGCGTGGACGCGCTTGGGCCCCTTCTCCATCCCGAGAACTGCTGCAGGAACAGGTCCTCGCACGGCGCTTTGCCCTGGCGGCGCTGAGAACCTTTAGCCCTTGCCTTCCTGGGAAACTACCCCCTCGGCCCTACCCGCCGTGACCACAGACCCAGGGCCCCCGCATCCTCTCCAGTCGCCTGACAGCCAATTCCTTTAAACAGCCCGCTTGGAAACGCAGAGAACTTCCGGAACTGCGGCTGAGCACGTTTCCATGTGGAGGCAGAAATCCCGGGGGCCGCAGGCGGAGCCTCGTTCCAGACACAAACGACAGCAAGTCTTTGGTCTCAGAGGCAGTTTGCCAGCGAGGCGCGGGCCAAGCTGACGACACATTCCGCTCACGTGCGCTGTGCTTTCCTCCAAAGACGACTCCTGCGGTCGGAGTTTCCTCCAGTTCTAAAACCTTCAAATGCCGCCGTCTCCTGTCTGCTCGGCCACGCCTTTATTAATGAACATGTGACAGAAGCACACAGTTTCTCTTAACCATCGAAATATTTCACAGCTTTTTCTGGAACTGAGGCACATCCCTCCTCTCCACGCAGCACAGGACTCGCTCTGCAGGAGCTTAGCTTACCGGGGTTGCAGAGAAGAGCAAATGTCCAGGTTCTGCTACTTTCACTTGCAACTAGCTCTGGGCCAGACCACCCTTTGTTAAGAGAAACAGTTGGGCTGGAGGTTTATTTAGCTCAGTGGTTCCAGCACCTGCCTAGCAAGCACAAGGTCCCTGGTTCAATCCCCATCAACCACATACCACAATACCAGACGTAGTGATTCACGCCTGTCATCCCAGCACTCGGGAGGCAGAGACAGGAGGATTGCTGAGTTCTCAGCGGCTTGCCTGGGCTACATAGTGAGCTCAGGGCCAGCTGAACTACAAAGCGGGACCTGTCTCAAAAAATAAAAAAAAACAGTTAACTAAATTACTGTTACTCGATTGGCCCTCTTAAAACTCTGTGCAGTGATATGTTTTGTTTACCTCTGGCCTTGGGGTACAGAAGTTTATATAAGAGATCACCACTATAACCAAATTGTCTGGTGCTTTTCTGTGTCCTAGTGGGTTGTCTTAGTCTGTTTAGTGCTGCTGTAACAAGGTACCACAGACTGAGTAATTTATAAAGAGCAGAAGTTTATGTTCCACAGCTCTGAGTTTCCCTATCCACATCTGGTGTCTCTTGAGGGGCTCTTGCTGGGTCCCCACAGGAAGAAGGCAGAAAGGCAGACAAGTGAGCTCTTGTTAGCAGCTGTCTCCAGGCTGCACAGGCCCATTCATGGGGCTCCACCTCCCAGCACTGCTCTACTAGTGACTACATTCAGCCTGAATCTTGGAAGGTGCAGGACACGCAAACGGTAGCAGGGAGTGGACTTCACAGTCAGTCAGCGGCCAGCAGTCCAGTCATGTCTGATTGTTTTTCAGGTGCCAGTAAATATGAAGAGTGCAAAGTGTCACATGTGGGGCTTCGTGTGGAGCTGGAGAAACTGTGTTTCACCCGCATATGGCCAGTGAGAAGACTCAGAGGGCCAAGTGTACAGTTACGGGTTGGGGAATTCCAGGAGAGAATTCTTAGATCCCCTATGAACTGGGAACCTGGAAATATAATTACTGTAAAAGCAGGTGAGACCCAAGCAATTGAAATAAGCATAGAAAAAAAAATCATGCATTTTTCCCAGAAGAGGAAAAATAGACTGAAATGAAATCCTTTGGAAATCTAGACATGCATAGCTCAGATTCAATACCTATTACTGTACTGGAGTGAATCGCCAAAAAATCAATTTGTATCCACTTACACAACCACAGGAGCCTCGGCAGAGAAAAAGCTACATGGCTTTGTGAAGAACAGACTCAAGCCTGAACCAGCTTCCTCCAGGGTGTTGTGACAGCCACAGACAGCCCTGTCTGTCATGAGAGCCACTCTGTGCCCCTGTGGGACTCGCCCACGGTAAGCTGAAGTTTGACCCTTGGGAACTTGGCAGAGAAACCCCAGTGTACTATCCCCTTAATCAGTACTTCAAGTCAGTCACCTGGACTGTGAACTTGAATTTGCTCCCAGCCATAATTTATTAAGAAAATCATTATTAGGCAAAAAAGAAAATTTCAAAGCTACCAATGTTTCCTTTAAAATCATTCACTTAAGCAATAGGGACATAAATTGAACCATACGAATATAAGCCTAAATCCTCTGGAGATGTTTGATTCGTGATTCATTGACTTGGTATTTACTCCAACAATTATTTTATACTTATTTTGACTCATAATACCTATTGAATACTATTGTAAAAATAAATGAAGGCAAGCAAACGAAAATAAGCAGTGTTTTCTGAGCTGGCTGCGTCAGAGTCAGCCTTGTCTCTTGTGTCTGGAGGAGGCTCAGAGGCAGGTAGGGGGAAGGACGGGCGAGGTGTGCAGTGGGCCCCGGAGAAGGCTTCTGTGTGCCCTGGTTGGAGGCTGGGTCACAAGAGGGTGCAGGAAGCGTAACCGGCCCAGGGCTCTGTGTGGCTGCTTAGTGGAGCACACGTTATTCGTTCTAATTGTTCTAGATGGAAAGGATAATAATGACGGAGATCGGCAGTCACTCCTCAAGTCCTAGTTATTACAGGGTTGGGGTTTTTTGGGTTTTTCTCCCGGGTAGTTCGCTAGAGCCTGGGGTTTGACTTCGGACAAGTCTGGTGTGTACCAAGCGAGCCGGATTCCTTGTCTACCGTGGTAATGAGCTGCAGCTCAAGGTCCCGGTCTCTGTTTGTTTCCATATTTGTCCCAGTCACTGTCCCTCTGTATACAGTGCTTCGCTCCTGGTACGTCCAATATTAACAATCCCATGCATTAATCAGCTAGTCCCGGTCAACCCCGATGGAGTCCTGAGGATGCTTTTTGTGCAGAGGAATCACCTGTGGCTTAAGCGATTCTCGCGGAACCAACCGGGGCCTCTGCCCTAACACCTGAGGCTGCGCCTCTCTGCTTCCCAGATTACCCCTGGAAAGACCAGTGCCCACCGTGGGGTTTGGGACGAAAGAGCAATTCACGCCTGCTTCTCTGCTCCGTTTCTTTGTTCAGTTCCTTGGCGATCCTGCCACACAGTTTTAGAAAACACTCCCTCTGAACGTGTCTTCCTCTCCAGAGTTAATGTCTCAGGTACAGGGTTCGGCTCAGCCTGCCCAGGCCCTAGCAGGCGGCCTGCTGTGGGTCTCCGAGTGCAAAGCAGTGCGGGCAGGCCCGCCTCTGCCGGGACAGGGCCGTCCAGCCCCAGCGAGGCTCTCCACCCTCCACTGACGCTGCCTGAACTAACAGAACCTTCTGGGCAGGGACTTGTGACCCCAATTCTAACGTCTACAGTAAATGTAGGGAGAAAGATGCTCAATTAAAAGTTTGGTCCAAAGTGTACTTGCTGAGGAATAATTTGGAGAATTTTTACTGGACCTTCTGTATAAATAGGTCTTAACTTGGTATCCTTTCCTAAAATTAAAAAGTGAAATAATTTGGATGAAGCAACGTAATTGGGAAGTCATACAGAAGGGTAGTGGAGTAAAAGCTGGTTGGTATAAAATCTCATTAGATACATCTTTGAAGTTTGTTACTATCGTGTGACTTAGCACTTCCAAGGTCAAAGCTCTTTGTTCTCCTCTGCTGGAGTGGGCCCGCCATCCCCCTAGCGGGAAAAACTAGGGCTGCCAACTGGATTTACTAATTCATGCAAGATAGTTAAACAGTACATTCCTTCTGGCTGTATGTAGAGAAGGAAGAACTGGGAAAAGATTTTTCTCTGCTTAAGATGGAAAGTCCTAAAAAAAAAAAAAAAGATGGAAAGTCCTCCGGGCTGCGTCTCAGCATGCTGCCTCGCGGGGGCGCTGTGTCACGGGCGAACCGTGAGGAATGTAAGCGTCGTAGTCCCAAGCACAAACTGAATATAGTGATGATTATAATAAAGAGGAGGAGGATATATCAGCAATAATGAAAATGTGGAAAAAATAAAAATGTTAAAAATATCTCAAAAGAGAAAATAAATGTATGTGACAGTCGCTTAGCAGAAGCCTCGATACCCGAGAGCTCAGCTGTGAGCGCTGTCGGACAGCTTCCGAGGCGCGGCTTTCCCGGTGGCTCGCCTCGCCCCACGGGTGAGCGGGCCGGGACAGCGGGCTGGCCTGGCGGCTTTCTCTTTATTAGCACGTGCTGGCAGAACCCAGTGATCACATTCCTGGTGGGAAGTCGGCACCTGAACATAACATCTCAATTATTGTTTAATCCTTTTCACCTCCTCCTTCCCCCGTTCTCCCTCCTCATATCAGAGAAATCATGCAGTACTTAAATTTGTATGGTTTTTCTCACATAACATTATTTCACAGAACAAGGTGCCTCTATTTCCCTACAAATGACTCAAGTTTATCCTTCTTCATGACAGGGCAGTACTCTGTTGTATACAAATACGGCATTTTTCTTTTTTTCCTTTCTAGTAACTTCCTTTGATGAGGTCCCTTCAAAGCCAAGTTCCTTAACAATCCTAAACTTAAGCCCATATGTATAGATTGCACAGTTCATCACTACTCGCCGGTCTTCTCTTTGAGGAATGCTGTTCTGTTTTCTGAAAGTTATTTTATGAGTACACATTGCAGTGTGAGAGGCTCACGCTCGTCTCAGGGAGTGGGTACACGTTTTTCACGTTTGTGGCCCTTCCCCCCCTCCCCCCTGCCTCCCCTCTCCACACTTTCATTATGACTGTCGTCATCTTCTTCACTTCGTCATCGTCACTATTATCATCATTGTGATTCAGTTCGTGCCTGGGACATACAATGCTCACATTCATTGTGCTTCATTTGTGACACGTTTTAAGGGCGCTGTTAAGTTTTTATTTTCCCATAGGACGACACACCCCACTTCCTCCCATCAGCCCTTGGAAGGAAGGTGCAGAGGGGAACCGCCCACGAGTCCAAGCCAGACAGACAAGACGGGGCCCCGAGTCCCTGGGCTTAGCCTCCCAGGCTTCCGACCCGGCCTTTGAAGGGAGTGTCAATGTCCCGGGCAAGTGTGAGGGGCTGTCAGCCTACTCCGCGGTTCCCTTCTGCTCTCCCTGAATCCCCTAAACCCCAGGCCGGGCTCCGGGCAGGAGTTCTGCTCAGTGCACCCCAGTGATACAGACGTCAGACTCACTCTCTTCCCTTCTCCACGGGGGGACTTCGGGGCCTGGAGTCCATGCAGGGCTGCGGTCCGCCGGGAGCTGCACGCAGGTTTCCATTATTAGGCTCCATGTCCACGTACAAGATACTGCGCCTCATTTCCCCCCAGAATCTAAACCCGATGCATCGCTTGAAGATTTGCTTCCTTTAGCTGGAGAAGCGCTCCAGTTCAGTGGGAGATCTTGCTGAAATGGCTTTGTTAACTCTGTATTTTCATTTTGTTAAGACAAAAGAGCAAGAAATCTCTGTCCTAATTTTATCAAATACAGAAGACACTCTTAGTCCTGTCCCTAAGGATGGAAAGCGTTTCTGATGAGACTCTTGGTCACAGGGCCACGAAGGGCCCTCCCCAGTGGCCCAAACGTGCGGCCATCAGCACGGACAGTGTGCTGCTGTCTCACAAAGCTAGAAGAAAAGATTTCAAAAGTTTTCACTACGTACATGATAAACATGTGAGAAAACAGGTATGTTCACTCTGCTTTAAAGGTTATATAATGCATATAGGTATCACAGCATCACAGGATATGCCATCAGCACGTGCGAATCTCATGCTTTCTTGTTTCAGTTAAGATCCATTGAACCCTACTGCGCCGCAGTTCAGAGGACCTGAGCTCGTGGGTGAAACAGGGGCACGGCGTCAGAGAAGCTGGTGATTATTTCCCCAGGGTGTGTGACGACAAGCCTTACGCACCTGAGAACGTTCTCCTCCCTTACCATCAGGGTGGGGCACACGTGCAGCGCCCACCGCCCCCCGCCCGACTCGGGAGTTAAGGGCTTTCCAGCTTCTCAATTTGTACATCTTTCCGCTACCTAGTTTCTTCTTCAACTAAACAGAGATCCTGCTGCTTGAAATATCACAAACACATGCCACTTTTTCTACAAGAGCCGGACCCTGTCCGCTGTCGGGTCACCTGTGACACCCTCAGTCCCGAGCACCTGTCATGTGCTCAGCAGCAGCCACCATCACAGAACCGCCCACCTGCGGACACCTGCACAGCCACGCAGGGTGAGGATCCACGACAGGCTTCTGCACGTGGACGGCTCGTCATTA
>PVIC010051158.1:0-12568 GCA_004025085.1 Thryonomys swinderianus
GCGGCGGCTTGCCTGGGCACCATAGTGAGCTCAGGGCCAGCCTGAACTACAAAGCGAGACCCTGTCTCAAGCAAAAAAAAAAAAAATCATTGTATGCCTCAATAGTCATACAATTTCACACTTAGTGCTTTATGTTGTGCCTTAATAAAAATAAATTGGAAAATACATTCCAGAGGAAACTGACATGTGCAGACTTTTGAAAGTATAAACATGGAACCAATGGATCCCCAAAGAACATTTTCTCCAATCTCCTGAATCTCTTTGGATAAATTCACACTATGGGTTGCAATATTAGCAGTTTGATGACCTTGTCAGCTAGAACGTGTACTCAACAAAGGCCTACCTGAAAGGACAACACAGGAAATGAGAGTTATGAGATCTATTAGCTTAGCTACTCTTTAACTTTCCCTTAGTTACTCCACTTTCACGCAAGAGTAGTTTCATATTACCAATCTTGTCAATAATTTTATAGACTGATGTATGAGTCCCCACTGTCCTTTACTTGGATACTACACCTTTTTGTTGTTAAAATTATCTGTATGAAATGATAATATGAATGATCAGAATTTTTAATACCTTTACAGGGCAAAATATAAGGCGATGCTTTTGCAGTGAGAAACTTCTAAAGAACGTACTGACCAATGAAATATAAAATTCAAGGAATCAACTTATTGACAGGCAAAAAGTATATCGTATTTCACTTTTCCCGATAAGAAAGATTTGCTGCCTTTTCTAAATTAAAACCTGAACTATAACTTGGCTAAAGTATGCAAACTAATTTAAGGAATGGACTATTCTTTTAACTACATCCTCACTAACAAAAGTTCCCAATTAAAATCAAATATAGTTAACATTTTTAAGTTCATTTTACTAATTCAGAAGTCATTTTAGATAACTTTATTAAGCATTTATACAATGTCCCAAGTCCTAACTACAAACATCAATGCTCACATGCACAAAGAAATTTGCAAATATTAAGCTTAAGTGTGGTGACCAACTATTGTTTTCTTCGATGTAAACCTGCTTATAATTTCTCTCGAGTCAAATATGCATTCATGTATAAAAACTTTATTATAAATATATAAAAACACAAAGTAATAATGTTAACTAGGATACAAAAATAAAGGTGTTTAAAAACTAAACTCTACATCCTGAAGGAGAGGGGCTTTTACTGTTGTTGTGGCTTCCTTAAATATATGATCAAATATACTTCACATAATGGTCAGTCAAAAACAATGCTGGGTCGGGCATGGTAGCACATGCCCGTAATCCCAGCACTTGAGATGATCATAGCCTAAATTCAAGGCCAGCCTGGGCTACAAAATGAGTTCAAGGCCAGCTTCAACTATACAAGATCCTGTCTCAAAAAACAAACAAAACCCACAAAACCATGGCAGTTTCTAAACTTTAGGACAATTCTGAAGTCTAGATTAGATTAATTTAGATACATTACTAATGCATTTGAACCACCCCTGGAAGGTGACTGAAAGTATTAGTTAAACTAAAACAAAATGACATGGAGAAAACGATTACGCCTGTACATGTTTATTTGAATCTACAATGTTTATATAGGGAAATCTCAACTACTAATCACCACCCTAATGACTAGAAGATTTAAGAATAGTTTGAGAATAAAGTTTGGGCTCTGGTCTCAGCCTGCCTGAGCATCACAGCTCTCATTTAGGTTGACACCTTGAGCAAGAACAAAAGGATGCCCTGAAAATTAAATGATACTGTTAGTGAAAGCACTTCTCAATAAAACACTGGTAAGTCATAACCACTCCACATTCAACTCCAACTTAGAATAAACAACAACTGTTAGAGGGGTTCAATCTTTCGAAAGGGCATATCAAAATGTTAATATCCCCCCTTCAACACGATTGTGCAGCCCCACAAACTTTCAAGATAAAGGTGTAGTGAAAAATGGCAATTTTTTGCAGCCACAGAAGGAAAACAAATCAGGAACTGTCAAGAAACATATTATAGTAGTAAAACATCCCTTTACCCCTTTTCCTAATAAAAAGTTCCTCAACAGTTATCTTTTAAGAATAATTTAACTGGATTTTTAAGTACAAGAACTCTTCCTAGGTGAATATGATTGGTTATAACAAATGGATGATGGATGACTCCATCCAGAGCTTCTACCTGGCTGTACTAGAAAATGCTCGGTCACAGCTTGCAATCATGGTGCAGCTGAAGCTCATGAAAGATGGTCTTGGTTATGACACTTTAAAGTCAGACCAGAAAACTGTTGCCAGGAAGCATAAAGGCAGTGACTCCAGAGAAAGCACGGTAACAGCAGTGTAGGCAATGGTTCATCACCAGAGCATCCCATATATGGGCTTGGTTGTCCATATACTTGTCAGAAGTGAGGGCTGTGCATTTGGAACTGTGAATTTGGTTAGGTGGTTCTTTAAAAATGGTGCTAGGATATTTTCAATAAAAAAGTTTGAGCCAATAGAATAACCTACCACAGCTTTTCAAAGAAAGTTTTGTAGAAAAATTTCACTGTACTTTGAGTATTGGTATTTGTAAGTAATTTCATAGATTCTTCTCCAGCCCCTCCAAAAGTAAAAATTATGAATTACAAACTTCATATTCAGTTTTAAAAAGCTTCAAAATTGCTCGTTTCCATACTCTCTAATACTCTGTATGCTGACTGCACTATAGCATTTCTTTTAATGACAAGAATGAAGTCATCTACTTTATAAAGAAGCTTCACGTCTCCCTTATAACTTAATAAACTTTGTATTTTAAGAGCAAAAGGAAAAAGGGATCAGAATGATCAAGATGTTATATGTGTACCAATCCCCCAAAATGGATAAAAATATCATGTATTGCAAACAAATACCAATAAAAAGGAGCAAAAGGATTTAATATTAATACTTACAATGATAAGTATAAAATTAAAGTATGGACCTAATTCAGTTTTGGAGTCCCGCATAGCTCCTAGCTCTGACTCTTTGGAAGTAGTTAATGACTCAGTTGAACGTATTTTTCTTTCACTTAACCAAAACGGAATTGCTTTAGAATTTTTTAATAAGAGGCTATTTAGAACTTTTAAATGTCAAGATATTAAAAAAATGGACTGAAGAGCTACAACAAAGTTTCTCATTTATCTCATATGTAGGTTCTATTATGCACAAGACTAATAGTCTAAGAAATATTTTAATAATGGAAGATAAACTGCACATCATGGCACATGACTGTAATCCCAGCACTCAAGAGGATGAGTCACGAAAATCCCTCTGAATTTGAGGCCAGCCTAGTGTACATAAATTTAAGACCAACCTGAACTATATAGGGAGATACTGAGAGAAAAATAACCAAAACAAGGGACAGAATATAAGGTACAAAGAATACCTCAGAGAGAATATCTCTCCACTATTGCAGTATTATACAAGTACAAAGAGTAGGAAGATCTCTTTCGGTTGGCAATTGGACTGAACCCCCCAAAATGAAACGAATTGGCAAAGAATACAAAATATTGTAGTGGTGGAGAAAACATGGCTAAGAGTAAAAATCTAGTTCAAATGAAAGTTAACCCACTTTTGTAGCAAAGGGTACAACAGAATGAAAATGTGTCAAGCATAAGCTAAATGAGAAAATATTTCAAGTGTACGTTTAAGGAGAGGAGTTACACACAGTGTTATGTTGTAAGTCAGACAGCAAATCTACCCGATGGATGGAACCAGAGACAGAGGCAGGCAAAACAAGCCATTACTCTACTGTAGGGGAAAAAAAATAAAAAAGGTTGGTAAGGACAGCAAGACAAAGAACTGAGGTGAAGGTAAATGTAAAGTCTTAGAATCTGAATAGGTACATGTGGACAAGCAGAATGAGTAAACATCTAAAATGGTTAATTTGATATAACTAAGAGACTAACAACATCATTAACAGAAACAGGCATAAATGACAAGAGCAGTCTCGGTAAGGAAAGGTGTTTTAGGATGAATTTAAATTCCTGACAATGACAAGGACATAAAACCAACTGCCTAACTGAATTGATAGGAAAAAGGATGACAATGAAGTCTAAAAATATGAAAAATATATACATATAAATTACTGTTAAATGATAAAAATAGATTATGAGACTAAATACTAACTGAAAAATCTATCTTTGAACAATAAGAGTTCTTTGAGGAAACTAGTTAATTTCAACATACTCGTAATCATTCTATGGGAGGTGGACTTGTATTACTACTGAAAGATGTACTTTTAGATATAAAATTACAATCTATTAAATAAGAACAAAAGTTAAATGACAGACTGGAGCTCTGAAAAAAAAGCAAACTGGAAAATGCTTTGGAAGCCAATGGCATAGAGAAAGAAGACAAGATTTTAAGATTAAGATAGAAAGGCTAAAAGTTCTATGAAGAAATCTGCCCTGCAAGTTACGCACACTAGTAACAATCAGCAAGGCACCTTACATATAACCTTATCAGTCTCCTACGTCTCTATAAAGAATGCTGAAATAAAGTCATACTATAAACTCTACCATATGGCTTAAATTCAGAAGTTGATTATTGCCTGATAAAACTGAAACTGTACTGTAAACCCCAGTGCTACAAAGCAGACATTTATATCACAGACTTCTCTTTGCATTGTTTTCCAGTTATCCTAGACACCAGGATAGAAATGTGACCAAAAGAATAAAAAAAAAACAAAACTACCAACCCAACAACAGTAATAACGATGAAGGCAACAAAACTACTACTGCTTCTTCTTTTAGGATGGCATTTCCATACAGAAAGGACAGATGTACACTTTTATAACTTCTGATGAGTTCAATTAATAAACTTTTAAATATAAGCTGTTTATATTTAAAATGCAAAGGAAACAATAGATTAAGAAGTAAATTTGTGAGTTGAGATGTTCCCGTAACTTTTAATAATGCAATTTAGGATATTCGATCAAAATTTTTCAAACACTGCACATTCAAAAAAGCTAACCAATAACCCAATAAAAATATTTTACGTACTTTATGATCTTGTGAGAAGTTAAAGTCAAGGACTACTTAACTAATCAGTAAGTAAATTTTAATATTTCTTAATAGCTTAAATTTTTCTTGAGTTTTTTTATTTATCACCTTTCAGTATTTGGTGTTCTAATTTGCCAAACTTGAACTCCTTGTTCTTATAATTACAATAGTGAAAAAAATACAAGATAAATGAGAAGAGTGAAGAAAACATAAAAATTTTAACGTTTGATCTATCAAAGGCTTTCACTTTACTAATTTAAGGAATGTGCAAATAAATTACAAAAAAATTTTAAGAAAATGGCATAAACTTAGAAACTTCTGCTTACATGCTCTAAATTAAAACAAAACATGCAATAAAGACTCTACATAATGCTAAACCCTTAATCTAGTTAATCAAGAAAACACTGGTAAGTCTGATAATTCTTGCAACATGTACAAATTGGGAGGAAAGAAAAAGATCTTAAGAAGCTCATTACATATACTTTCTCTTAGTGCCTAAGCCAGTATCATGTTAATGATAAATATTAATATATTAGAAATATTTGTCCACCGAGCCAAAATAATTGGGTATCTCAACAGCAGTAGCAATTTTATCTTCGACAATTTTAGTAAGATTTATTGATATGTGCCATGAGCAAATTAAATTATCTCAGACATATAATAATTGCCTTTCAGAATCAATTTCATACTAAAAAACATATTCTTGAAAGGAATTTAAAATTATTTTTCATAGGCTGGGGATGTAGCTCAGTGGCACCGCGCCTGACTGAAAGTATTTTTTCATCTTATATAATTGCATTACCATTTTTAATGCCAAAAATTGCTTTCATTTGCAGAATCATTTTTTTTTCAATCTACAGTTCTACCTTTAAAACAGCTTCAGCCGAACAGAAGTTTGCTGCATACTGCACAACCTAAATTAACAGAACAGAGAAAGAACTAAATGCTGTATTTTTACTGGGTGCTACCTTCCGAATTTCAACTTGTCCTGCAATATGTCAATTATTTCAATCCATCGTCAACATTGTAAACAAAGGCCACAAGCCAAGTATGATATGAGAACATGATTAAAAAAAAATATAGTCAACAGGAAGTAGTAAAATGCCACTATTCACCTCTTTTTTAAGAGTATCAATATTCATTAAATATAAACGCTTAAGTTTCAACATCCCAAACAACTTTTTAAATACGGTATTATTCAAAGGTACATCTTCATATGCAATCAAACCAAGTTTGAGAAAGTCCAAGGCTTTTCATTTTAAGGGATTTTCTCTTAATTCTGAGCTGCCCAATAAGAAAATGGTACGAAACTATGTTGTCAACCTATTACTATCGCTTAGAAATTGCTTTTTATGCAGAACTCCAAGGCTTGTGTTGCTTTTGGCCTGTTAAAGGCAAAGCAACATTATCTCTGGATTGCCAATAGTTTCTCCTTATTTGGCTAACACTGTGAGATCCCCATCAGACTACTATAAAACTTTAACATGCTCAAAGCATCCATTTTGAGAAAAGTTAGTGACCACCTTTTTAAATTCCCACTCGCAAAAGAAAAATCAGAACTTGGTTAACAGGCTCTTAAGAGTGCAATGTGTTTTCTTCTTTTTCTTGCCCCAGTGAGCACTCCAGACCTACAGCTTTGACACTGCGGCAACTGAGTACCGGACTCAATACGTTCCTGTCCACAGACAGGGGAAGCCTTTGGGGTCGCTCCTTTACTCCACACGTCACAAATCCTTCTCTCAGCCGATGCAGATCAGCTAATTACACCCCGTTTTCCCCTCCCCAGTGACCAAGAGTAATAAAGGAGAAAACAGGAAATCGTTTGCTCAGGGTGCTCGGCTTAGGGCTCTTGATTACTATTATTATCATCATCATTTGTAATCAAGTCCTATAAAGTACAACACATCCAATGCCCACCTACCCGGGAACTAGGTCCAGCTACCCAAAACGCCCCCCTTGTTGGTCTTTTCTTCAGCACCCCCTACCAACATATCGTTGACACCGGTACACTGGCACAAATCCCGTACACACACCCTCCCGGCCTCGACCCCGAAGCCCGGACACATGTCCACAAAAGGCCCTGGGCCCCAAGACGACCACAGTCCCTTTTTCCCTGTGCCCGGAAATCAGCCGGTTCCCAACTCCAACAGCAACCCGTCTGTACGGGGCCTGGAGCCCTGCGCCGCCGCCGCCGCCGCCGCCGCTTCTTTCCCTCCCTCCTCCCGAGAAGCCGCCCCCAGCCTCAGGCCGGCTCGAGCCGCGAGGAGGCCTCGGCACGCGGCCGACGCGGACCCCAGGCTCGGGAGACCCGGCGGCGAGGCGCACAGACCTGATGCAGGGCGGTGAGTCCATCCACATTGGCGTAATTGATGTCGGCGCCGCGGTGCAGCAGCTTGAGGACCTCGTCCGTGTCGCCGCTGGAACAGGCAGCCAGAAAGACGGCGCCATCGTCGAACTTCACCTTGGTCTTCTGGCGCTTCACCACGGGAGGCTCGAGGTCTGTCTCGGAGCCGATCCAGCGCTTCAGCTGCTCGTTCCGCTTCTGCTTCGCGTCCGCCATCTTCATCCCCTCTCCTGCCGCCGGGTCTTCTTATCGCGAGGGGGAAGGGGAGGCGGCGAGGGAAGCGAGAGAGGCAAGGGGGTGTGTGACTGCGAGCGCGGCCAGAGGAAGGCTGGGAAGCGGGAGGAGACGCTCGAGACTTCCAGTATCCCACAGAGCACTGGGGCAGCGCGCCCGCCCGAGCGGACCTGCCTTCCTCCACAGACGCCCTCCCGCCCCCGGCGCGGCCACCCGTCACCGGCGGCCGAGCTAACGTAACTTCGCGAGATCCGGGCAGGGAGGCGCCCTGCGGCCAGTGCGCATGCGCCGTGGCCTGCGCCCGCCCCAGGAAGAGCGCTCCCGCGAGCCGCGGCGGGGGTGGCCGGCACCGGAGGGAAGCGGGTGTGGCCGGGCCGTCGGGGCTGCTGGGCCGGGCCGACCTGGGAGGGCGGAGGCGAGGCTGGAAGGTTGTCCTGCCCAGCTGAGGGCTCCCGGATTTCCGAGGCCAACAGTCGCTCGGCAGGACTCTGAAGGGCAGACCTGCCTCCAGGGCTGTCCCGGCTCCGCCGAGTGGTTTGCTCAGTGTGGAGGATTTTCCTATTGGCTGCGTTATTTGAATGGGATAAAAGATAGGTCGTGAATTCGGTATTCGGGGTTGCTCTTTCTAAGGCATTCGGTTGAACTTCGACATTTCAGTATTAATAAGCGACTTAGAAAGTAGGGTTTGTGTAGGGGGCCGCGTTGGTGGTAGTTACCGAGTTGACCACGTATTGACAAGGGTTGACCTGCGGTTACTGCGGTGGCTTCCTGCCAACACCCACTGTAGGAACGATTTCCCTCCCGAGCTGCCTTGTTATTGTTGTTTTGTTTTCTTGCTCTTGCACTTCGAGTTTTCTTGCCCTGCCTTGAGCGCGTTAAGCCTGAGTGGCACTACGCGGGAGCTTAGCTCAGCCTTGTTAACTAGTCCTGGCCTTTTAAGGGATTTCTGGTTCCAGCTCCATTACTTTCTAAGGAGTAAAGACCCAACTGTGTCTAGAACTCCAAAGGAATGTTAAAGCAATTAATTCAACCAGTATTTATGGAATACTTATCTAGTAAGCCCAGACTTACTAGGCACTGGAAGTACAAGGGGAAAAATACATTTATTTGAATTAATATACTCAAATAGATTTATCATCATAAAAAGGCTGGCTTGTGTGACTACACGCATGCACGTGTGTACTGTTTGCAATACCGGTACCTGAAAAATCATCTATCTGGCATCTCCACCAGTTGGTATCTTCCTAAACACGCACTTGTTAGTCATCCACTATTTTCTGGAGCGTTTAGTGCCAAAATAAATCATACAAACTTTACCATTCAGTATAAATTTAGGGATCATCTAAACTGAGTCTAGGCTAAATGGTTTACTCTGAGAGGCAGAGTTAGGATTTATTTAACAAGTACTATGCACCAGTTCTGGGTCAGTTTTTGGGGCGTGCTGGTAGGGGATACAATTGAATAATAAAAATAATTCAGTAAAATCTGATTAGGACACTATCCACCTGTAAAACAATATTTTGAACCTTAGAATACTGAGATGGCAATAGATTGTTAGATGATTTTTCAGATGTCAGTATTACAAACTGTATGCATGTGGAGATTTATTATCAAATGCATTTAGAATCCTGAACCTGAAAAGAGTATTTCATTCCAGTGCAATATATGAACAAAAGACAAGAAAAGGGAAGATAAATGAGAGTTGGATTTTAAAATCAACCTAAGGTAAAAAGTAAATAAAAAATCCAGAATTAATCTATTCTTTAGTAAAGGATTATTTACAATTGATAGGACTTTTTTTTTTTTTTTTTGAGATAGGGTCTCACTTTGTAGTTCAGGCTGGCCCTGAGCTCACTATGTTGCCCTGGCAAGCCTCAAACTCAGCAATCCTCCTGCCTCTGCCTCCCAAGTGCTGGGATTACAGGCATGAGCCACCATGCCTGGCACTGTGGTATGTGGTATTGATGGCTGGTGGGCATGAGTCACCATGCCTAACATTGTATGTGGTCACTGGGATCGAATTCAGAACCTTGCACTTGCGAGGCAGGCCCTGGAACCACTGAGCTAAGTCTCCAGCCCAGGACTTTTTTTTTTTAAGATGAGAACTGAACCCAGAATCTTCCTACTGAGCTACCTCTCTAGTGCTCCCCACCTACTTTTATGTTTAATACAGATTCACTGTTTTGCCTAGGCTAGGCTCTAATTTGTGTTCTTCCTGCCTCCGAATCTCTGAGTATTGGGATTACAGGCACCCTCCCCCTCCCCAAATCTTTTTACTTGTGAAAAGATAGTCTTTATTTAGAAAAGACTTAAGAACTCTTAAGGCCTAATGGAATCTAAGTTGTTACTGCTTTTTTAGCCTCTATAATCTTTATAAAAGTAAGGGTATATAAATATATCACTAATATGATGTAGCTTACTAAACTTTTCTGTGAACCAAGTTTTTTGGTTTGATGAGCACTATTCCCCATTAACTTTTATTATGGAATTGGAAGAATATTTTGGTACAAAAATGTTCACAAGTTGTAGATATTCATAGCAGTTTAAGTGTTTTCTAGTTAGTCCTAAAGATTTAAGGATAATGGAAAGAGAATAACATTCTTTTTTTTTTTTTTTTTTTTGAGACAGGGTCTCACTTTGTAGTTCAGGCTGGCCCTGAGCTCACTGTGTAGCCCAGGCAAGCCTTGAACTCAGCAATCCTCCTGTCTCTGCCTCCCGAGTGCTGGGATTATGCCAGGCACTGTGGTATGTGGTATTGATTGCTGGTGGGCATGAGTCACCACACCCAACATTGTATGTGGGCCGGAACCACTGAGCCAAATTTCAGGCCTGAGAATAACATTTTTTGCTAAGAGTTTCATTGTTATCTTTAAATTTGTATTTTTTTTTTTTTTGAGACAGGGTCTCGCTTCATAGTTCAGGCTGGCCCTGAGCTCACTATGTAGCCCAGGCAAGCCTTGAACTCAGCAATCCTCTTGTCTCTGCCTCCCAAGTGCTGGGATTACGGGGGGTGAACTACCACGCCTGGCACTGTGGTGTGTGGTACTGATTGCTGGTGGGTGTGAGTGACCACGCCCAGCATTGTATGTGATTACTGGGGATTGAACTCAGGACCTTGCGCTTGTGAGGCAGGCACGGGAGCCACTGAGCTAAATCTCCGGCCCTAAATTTGTATTTTTATTAATATAAGTTTGTAGAACCTAATGGTTCATTGTTGATAGTTTGTATATGTACATAACATCTTAATTCCTTTTACTTCCCCTTCCCTCTCTTTCTCTTGGTCCCTTTCACTGTTATTTTAATGGTACATAGACCTTCAATTACTTCATGTACCAGTTTATATGTCCCAACTTTGGGGAACTATCAGGCTTTAATTATCATCTGTAATAATTATAATTAATGAAGGCCACAAAAAGAGCCCTAGTGACACACCTACCTTGTGGTATGAAAGGAGTCTTTGGAAGGCCAATTTATATGGAAGTTCTGTGAGACAAAAATTGAGAAGAAATTTAAGAACTAAGAGTCATATTCCACAATACTGAAATTACAAGAAAGACTGAAGTCTTCTCCAACATCTGGAAAGAGTTTTAAGTACATGAGCTCCATATTGGAGCACCAGTATTTATTTGTGAAATTCACTCAATTGTTCTTCAGATTAAATTCTAGGCAAAGCTTCTAAATTCCTCCGTGGACCAAGAGTATAAAAATGGACAGAAAAAAGACACTAGTGAGAACAAAAATGTGCAGTAATAACAGACACAATTACTAGTAATGATGCTGTCTGTGCTTAGTTTGGGCAGGTGGGAATAATATCAGTTTCATGGGATTGTATTCATAACTAAGTGGATAATGTGTGTGAGAAAAAAATGAGATTTTTAATTTTCTTGTGTCTCTTTTCCTTCCTTCATTTAAACTGGTAGCAACTCTGCTTCCCTACCTCAGATTATGTTATTGTAAGAAAGAAAGCAGAAGTTGCTTTGAAAACACTTTTCTTCCCTAGCTTCCAAAGGCCACCCCTAAATTTCTATTTAATAAGAATTTAAGACTTTAAACTCTGGCTGGAGTTAGAATTATGAGATGGCTAGGAGTTTACAAAAATTAATTTGCATGGTTTTAGAGATCATTAAAAATAGCAACATTTTCTAAATTTGCTTTCCTGCCTTTGCAAAAAATGTTGATTCATAATATCATGGCATACTATTTTTATTTAAGATAGAGAAGAAAGGACCAAGCAGAAGGACTCACCCATGCTTTGTTGACATCATGAGGGAAGAAAGGATTTCCCTGAGAACAAACCTCAATGCCTAGACACAAAAGGATGAGAGAAATTTGTTGAGTTTCTTGAAGAGAAGGAAATTGGTACCTAATACTACCTGGACATGCCTGCAGTATGCAATAAGATCAAGTAAGTGGCTAAATACTGCTTTTAAAGGACTGGAGTATAAAAGCCAGGGACACCACTAGCTGCTTATAGCAGTACCACAAATGTGCCTGGGATGTAGCTGTTGGCGGATCTGAGCTCAACCAATGGATAATTTTTTTTTTTTTTTTGAGACAGGGTCTTGCTTTGTAGTTCAGGCTGGCCCTCAGGTCACTATGTAGCCCAGGTAAGCCTGGAACTCAGCAATCCTCCTGCCTCTGCCTCCCAAGTGCTGGGATTAAAGGTGTGAGCCACCATACCCAGCAACCAATGGATAAATTTTGATGGACACCTACTATTTGTCAATCTATTTGATATTCCTTAAGGTTCTAGGTACTAGGTTCCAGGGCTACAGGAATGAGTGAAACAGAGGAAGTACCTGCTAGCAATAAATTTACAATCTTGGAGAGAGAGGCAGAGAATGGACACATTTTACATTTAATCTTAATCCCAAGACCAAGAAACAACTGGACACATTTAAAATTAACACATTCAGGTACAGGTGCAATGGGAATAAAAATAAGGGCAAGAGAAAAAGCAAAAGACAGTCTGAAGTTACTGATAATTAGGGGAAGGAGGGAAAAAAAAA
>PVIC010051159.1:0-12579 GCA_004025085.1 Thryonomys swinderianus
CCCCCCCGACCTCTGGGCCCTGAGAGGGGGCGGGCAGCTCAGTGAGGGCTCCGTGTGCCCGCGGGCGCCTCGGAGCGCCGGACGCTGGGCCGTGCTTGACTCTGTGGGAGCTGCCGGACGCTGCCGGGCGGCCTGGAAGCCGCGGGCCCACGGCCGCTCGCGGGAGTGGGTCGGGGAGCGGGTCTGTTCGTGGGGCTTCGTGGAGAATTCCGCTATTCGCAGCCATTTAAGCCTCGGTTGGTCACTAAGTCAATTTTAAACAGATTCATATTGACCATATAGATGCAAAATAAAATGGCATACTATATTTCAAAACGTATTTTTTTCGAAAAATAATCATACACTTTATTCATACTTTGGGTTTCTAATGTAAGAGAGACCATGTGATATTGAAGCGTGTGTGTCTGAATGTTACGTCCGAACACAGAACAGTGTGGTCTCCAGATATACTCATTTTCACAACAGACAACGGGGAAATAAATAGGTGTTCTGAAGGGGTGAAGGGAGTAGGTGGGAGGTAAAAAGAATAAAAATGTGTTACACCTGTACCGTCTCCCCACAATGTAATCATTATTGCTACAGATATGTACTAATAAAAGTTTTAAAAACAAAAGTAATTTTTCAAAGGATATTGCTGATGACGTATCTCAGATTTGGTATCTGATCCACTGGCCGTGCTTTGTGGCCCTTCGCTCTCACCGGCCGTGGATCTTAAAGGACAACATGCACAAGTCGCTTAGCAGAGCGCAACTTAGGTTTAGGTTGTGCTTTGCACGTGGAACCTCTGGATTTTATTACACTAATCTGGCTGTGGACTCTACAACAGGAAATGGCCTGGTAGATCTCTTGACCATGTAAGAAGGATAAATGATTGTGTTGTGTGAGAGGCAGGTCACTTCCAAATGTGCCGATTAGCAAACGAGTTGGGATTAGAAACGTGTGCAGCACTCCTGAGAAGGCGTTCCTCGTGAGCGGAGTGCGCGTACACAGGCTGCGGACAGGCGGGAGGCAGCTGGTCACACAGTGGAGGGTCCCGCTCACCTCGTGCACTCGGGGTTAGAGGGTCCAGGAGAGAAGGCAGTTAGAGACTGCTGTTTCCAAACTGAGGAAAAACAGTGACCAAGGTCAAACATAGAAAGCCCTTGACTTTTGTGTAAATTTTCTAGCTATAGAAAAACACGTGGGTTTACTATTTTAGTATCCCAGACAGCCTCACTGAAGGAGGTTTTGAGCATTGGTACTATTACTTTTTGCTGGGGAATTTCTTAGGTTCTCACTGAACATCTTGGTTAAAGTGTAAGATGAGTCTCCGTAGCTGAAGGCCGAGCCCCAACTCTGCTGCTCCTGGCAGATAAGCAGTTGGCTCTGTGCTCCTTCACAGCCGGGCACTGAAGGAGAAAAACAGGGTTTTATTTATGTTTTGTACCAGATATTATGACCTGAAGAAGAATTATTCCTATAGCACATGGTTCCTGTCTCTTTTGAATTATCTGTGCAGCATCTTTTCTGTACAGCCACATCATAATGACTTGGGCATCTGCATTCTGTGACTTTAAGCAGCTCGTCTTTTATACAGAAGACAAAAAGGCTGCGCTTTGACTTGATAACTTAATATGACTATGACTCAGTAGCACACGGAATGTGATTAGCATCGAACACAATGTCCTTGGATCCAACCTTTTCACCCACTACAGGTGAAGTCCTAGTATACACCATTCCACTATTAAATATTTCTTCAGCTTGAGGAATAAAATAAATGTGGCAACCTGAATCTTTTAAGACATATACACACACATGCCCACGTATGCACACCCCTCTTCCAGAATGATAAAACAATTAACAAAGTCAACTTTTAAAAGTACTATCAGGTGGTACATGAAGAATGAAATGGTAATGTTGCTTCAGGCAAAGTCCTCTGTTCCTTTTTCTTTTCATCTTTTTAGACAATTTAGTGTTGACTTACAGTTTTCTTGGCTTTCTCCTTTTTTTCTACCCCCCCCCCCCGAGGATATTTGCATCTTGAAAGCAGGAATCTGTTTTGCTCATTGACATTAAGGGTTCAGAGCTCCTAAACTAGTGGCAGAACAGAGTAAGTGCTCAGAATTGCCGACTGAGTAAGCACAGAAGTAAAAGTGACCCCTTAACCACTCCAGGCCCTGCGCCTCTAACACTGCACTTTGGTG
Organism: Thryonomys swinderianus; assembly: GCA_004025085.1. Lineage (NCBI taxonomy): Eukaryota > Metazoa > Chordata > Mammalia > Rodentia > Thryonomyidae > Thryonomys > Thryonomys swinderianus. Next base: position 2,184 of record PVIC010051159.1, read on the forward strand.
TGCGGTTCTCAGTACTCACAAGGCCTCGAGCTTCACCACTGAGCTGAACCTCCAGCCTCGCCACTGCTTATTTCTGAAAGAATTCTGAGTGGATACACTTGACACAAAATTAGTCATGAATCCTTTCTTCTAATATTTAAAAATAATGTATATTTTGAATATAGTGAAATGTAGAACATTAAGTGTTATACTTTGATGAATTTAGATACTGTAAACACTAGTGTGCCCACACTCTAGTTAAAATAACTGATGATTCACAGCTGAATTCTGCAAGACCTTTAGGGAAGTTACAACACCAATAGTCCTTAAATTTTAATGAAATTGAAAGAGGAGGAATACTTCCAGACTCATTCCTGGAAACCAGCATCGCTCCAATTCCAAACCCCGATAAGGATCCGACCAAAAAAGAAAACTTCAGGCCAGTCTCTTTAATGAACATAGATGCAAAAATCCTCAGTAAAATATTGGCAAATAGAATGCAACAGATCATCAAAAGACTGATACGTTTTGATCCAGTGGTTTCATCCCAGGGATACAGAGGTGGTTGGACATACATATCCAAAAAATGGAATATAATCACATAAAAGCAGCAAGAATAAAAATCCCATGATCATATCAATAGATGCATAAAAATGCCTCTGACAAAATCCAACATCTTTTCATGGTAAAACCCCAAAGAAAATAGTTACAGAACTTTACTTCAATCTGATGAGAGCCATTTTTGAAAAACCAACAGCCAACGTATTAAATGGGAAAACACTGAAAGTGTTTAAAGTCGTGGACAAGCAAGAATACCCACTATCACCATTCCTGTTCAGTGTAGTTCTCAAAGCAGTAGCTAGAGAATCAGACAAGAGAAAGTGATGAAAAAGTGATAAACAGGGAAGGAAGATGTCAAACTGTCATGAGTTGCAGATGTCATGCACTTTTACATAAAGGGTCCAAAAATCTTTACCAAAAAAGGCTTCTAGAATTAATAATTAAATTCATCAATGTAGCAGGATGTGCAGTCAACACACAAAACACCATAATGTGTCTGGTTAACCATAATGGACTGAGAAAGAAATTAGAACACAGAACCGTTCATTCACAGTGGTATCAAGAGTAATTAAACATTTAGGAATTAACCTAATCAAGGAAGTCAAAGTCCTCTACAAAGAAAACCATAGAACGCAAAAAGTAAATCAATGAGGACATCAGAAAGTGGAAAGACATCCCCTGCTTTCAGAGAGGTAGCACCAGTATTGTGGAAGTGGGCAGACTCTCCAAACCAACACGCAGATTTAATGCAGTCTCAAGAAGGGCACCAGCAGCATTCCTCATAGAACTACAGAAAACAGTCTTAAAATTCTGAGGAGCCAGAAGAGCCCCAAACAGCTTTCCTGGGTGTGGGCAGCAGGAGGCATCACAACCCTGACTCCAAGTTATAGTACAAAGCCACAGCGATAAGTCAGCACAGACACAAAAGCAGACATGCGAATCGGTGGGACAGACAGCAGACACAGGGACTCTCCAGACACGCCCCCCCCCCCCCCCCCCCCCCCCCCCCCCCCCCCCCCCCCCCCCCCCCCCCCCCCCCCCCCCCCACTGACAAAGGGGCCCGAAACGTGCCCTGGAGCAAAGACAGCCTTTTGGCAAATGGCGCCGGGGAAATTGGCTACTCACACGCAGAAGATTAAAACTAGACACATATTTCTCACCACATACTAAACTAAAATCAAAATGGATCAAAGATCTAAAGATCTGAATATTAAAACAGAAAAATTTAACCAACGGAAAGATCAAGTAGGTAAAATTCCGGGAGTCACATACTTAGACCAGGACTATCTGAATGGAATCCAGCTGTGTAGAAAATAACATCAAGAGTTCACAAATGAGATCATATCAAATTAAAAAGCTTCTGCACAGCAAAGAAAAACTATAAGTACAGTGAAGAGACAACCTACAGAATGGGAACAAATGTTTGCCAACCAAGCCTCGGACAGAGAAGTAGTACACGGAATATGTAAAGAACTCGGAAAGCCAGACCTCCACGGTGAAGGGCTCCATCGGGGCAGGAGCCGGGACGAGCAGGCGCTTCTCAGAAGAAATGCCAGTGACTCAGACACGTGAGAGAGTGTGCACATCACGGCCGTGAAGGGACGCGAATGAGAGCGACACTGAGGCTCCATCTTCCTCCAGGAAGAGCGGGCGTCATCAAGGAATCCAATGCCGGCGAGCCTGTGGGGGGCCTTCTAGGTTGTTGGTACAAAGGCAAACCATGGAATTTAATATGGAGAGACAACTAAAAATGGAGATTCCGTTTGACCCGGTTATCCCCTACCACATAGCTCCCTGTAAGAGTTAAAGACTTTATATATTATGGTAATATGTTTTTACCCATATGTGTGGTAGCAAAATTCATGACAGCTGAATCTAGGATCTGGTCTATGTGTCCACCAAGAGAAAAAGAATGTTATGATGTGTATATACAATGTACCAATAAAGATAAAAAATTTTTAAAAAGAGAAAAATACTGAAGAAAATGTGGAATTTGTGCACAATGGAATGCTGCTCTGCTTTTTAAAAGGATAAATTTGGGTCATTTGCTGGAAAGTGGATGCACCATAAAAGCATAACATTAAGTGAAATGCATGAGACACATGGCTTAAATATCAAATGATTTCATTTCTATAAAGCGTAAGTGAAGGGTAAAATAAAACACAGAGAAAAGGAAATAGGGAGACAGATCTACTGCCAATGAGAAGGGGCCCAAAAGGGGGAGGAAGGGGAGCGGGATGCGGAAAGAAATGCAGGCCTGTCATGCGCAAGTACAGCACATCCGCAAGCAGAGAAACTAGGCCTTGCAGACACACCCTGCTGAAGCAGACACCAAGTCTCTCATCGTCTCAGTCTGCTCTGTGCGTCTTTTCCCACTCAGCTCCATTCCTCTGTTCCAGGAGGCTACTTTTCTGACGTTTTAAACTGAAGGGTAGTTCTGCTTGCTCTAGACTTTCTTATCAATAGAACCATAAGGAACATATATTTGTAAGTCTTGAGGTTCTTTTGCTTACCATGCTGCTCTTGAAATGCATCCATTTATAGCCTATAAAGCAAATTGGTTGTTATTATTGAGCAACATTCTCCTAGCAGAAATTCCATGCCTATAATCCCAGAATTCAAAGAAGCTGAGGCAGGAGTATCTCAGGCACAAGTCCATCCTAAGCATTTTAACAGTTCAGACCCTGTCTGAGAATTAAAAAATAAAATAAATGCTGGTCATGGTGGCTCAGGCCTGTCATCCCAGCACTCAGGAGGCAGAGCCAGGAGGATTGTTGTGAGTTCAAGGCTTACTTGGGCCACATAGTGAGCTCAGGGCCAGCCTGAACTGCAAAGCGAGACCCTGTTTCAAAAATAAAAAATAAAATAGAAGAGGCTGGCAGTGCAGTTCTGTCTGAAGACCCCATGCTCAGTCCTCAGTACTGCAGGGTAAAAAAGGAAAGAACTTTCCCAATTTGCCAGTCCATTTCCTTCTCAACATCTTTTGCATTTCTGGGTCCTATTTTGAATACAGTTTCTGTGAATGCTGTTGTTCATGTCTTTTTAAAAATCGTCGTCGACATGTGTTTTACTTTTCTTGATAAATATCTAGGAATAGAATTACTAGATCATAAGCTGTGTGTATTTTCAATAATATAAGAAACTGCCAGAGTCCAAAGTTTCTACATTATTTTGCATTTCCAAAAGCAACATGTAAGAATTCCTTATATTAGCAGCATTGGCCTATGGTAGCCTCTTAAACATTAGCTATTTTGGTTGCTATAGGAAGGTATTTTTTGATGGCTTTAATTAGCATTTTGTTATTGGATCATGATGTAAGCACTTTTCAAAATGTGTATAGGTCATTTCTGGATCTTCCTCTGCAAAGTGCCAGTTCTTGTCTTTTATCTGTTTAGGAAAAAAAAAAACTTTGGCAAGTTTCCATTGTAGGAGCAAGCAATAGAGAGAAGTTTCCATGTGTTATGGATATGTTTCATTAGATATAACCATTGCGAAGGTATTCTCTTTATGTGACACATACTCATTTTGTTTTAACACAGTTACATAGACGTTACAGACAATTCATGGAAAATATACTTACTTTTCCTCATTAAATTGCCTTGAATTACTTTTATTGAAAAATGCATCCATTGTGCTGGGTCTATGACTGGACAGTTTATTCTGTCCTATACATCTTTTGATAACTTTACACTAGTGCCACATAGTTGATCTTTTGTTTGTTTTAGCTTTACAAATGTCTTGAAGTACAGTACAGCAAGTTCTCCAGCTTTCTTCATCTTAAGATTTTGGCTGTTCTGACTCTTCTGCATTTCTGTATACAACTTAGAATCAGTTTGCCAATCTGTATGCAGAAAGTTGGTTGGAATATTGAATGCACTGGAATTCAATCTATAAGTCAGTTGGGAGAATTTAAATTCTTCAAAATATTGAATCTTCCAATCCATAAATGCCCTACATCACTTTGTATGTTTATGATTTTTCAAGTTTTATTATCAATGTTTTATAGTTTTAAACATGTTTTACACCACGTTTACGAACTTTATATTTTAAAGTAAATGTTACATTAAATATTAAACTAGTTTAAATATTTTAAATAAACCATAGAATAAGTTATATTTCTTAAATTTTTATTTCATGTGTTTGTTACTGGTATATAGAAAATACAATTTATTTTTAGATGTTGACCTTGATTCTTGATGATATCTTTGAAGAATCTGATATCTCAAAGACCTTGATTTTTATGAAGATAACTGTCTTCATATTATTTGTGTATAATTTAATAGTATAAATAATTTGTACCTTTTATCAATTTTTGGTGTTCACATTATTTAACCATTGTAAACTAAGCAACCATGTTGTTCTTGCCTCTTTATTTTTTTGCTCAAGTGGTAGTTCATATTTAAAAACAAAAATTATTATTATTTATTTACTTTTAGTGTTTTTGAGACAGAGTCTCACTTTGTAGTTCAGGGTGACTCTGAAGTCACTATGTAGCCCAGGCAAGCCTCAAACCCAACAGTCCTCCTGCCTCTGCCTCCCAAGTGCTGGCACTATAGGCATGAGCCATATCAAAAATTATTTCTGTAGGTTAAAAAACAATTACAGAAAAGGATTGGCCTAAATATTTATTAATATGAATACTCTATTTTTTACTCAATTTGATTTTTTCTGAGTTTAGAAAAGATATTTATTTCTTCTAAATTTTAATTTGATAAAAACTTGCCATCTCTTCCTGAATGTATAGACTAATATTTTTTAAAGGGGATTATTGAATTGTGGAATTATAAGATTCAGTGGTTCGAAAGTACTTTGGAAGTTTTTTTATGGCTTTACCATCATAAAGCACAAATAGATGGCAGTGTCTTAGAAATAGTGGTAGTGTAAATTACGAGATTATGTGTAGCTGCAGATAGAATATTTAATATTCTTTAGTATTTATTCTTTAAAAAGCTTTGGGATGGAAAAATGCACAATTATTATTATTTTTTTTTTTTGAGACAGGGTCTCGCTTTGTAGTTCAGGTTGGCCCTGAGCTCACTATGAAGCCCAGGCAAGCCTCGAACTCAGCAATCTTCCTGCCTCTGCCTCCTGAGTGCTGGGATTATAGGCGTGAGCCACAACACCTGGCAACAATTATTTCATAGTTTCAGGGGAAATATCCAGTTGGAATTCTCATTTGAAGGCAGAGCAAAAGAACCCATTTGAACATTTAATAACATTGACAAGAGTCAAAAGATGAATAATGTAGGAAGGAAGATTAAATATCATTGAATTGTCCCCTTTCTGTACAGCAGGATGTTGAGGCTCAGAGCTGTGAAATGATGGTTTGTTCCTGTGTGAGGGTTAGATGTACAACCGCCGGTTGCAAGTGCGCCCATTTCCAAAGACGCATCTCTAATTAACTGGAACTTGGAATAATTTTCTCTTTTGTTTAGAAACACTTGAGTTTGGGACATTTGTTGTGTATTTTGAAAAGCAATTTTCAAACTTCCATTGAACTCCAGTATAGAATGGCAAGACCCAAGTGCTGCAAATCACGTGCTTTAGCCACAGGTGCGCGTCTCGTCGGCTGAGGCTCTCGGCGCTCTGGGAAAGCCACGGGGGCAGCCGCTGGGTCACGTGGAATGCCTAGTTTCAGAGTTTTGCTCCACACTGATTTCCGTAGTGGTTATACCAGTTGATAATCTCACCAGCAAGGTATTGCTTTAAAAAACAATTTAAAAAAATGAAAGAACGGGCAAAGTGGACTCTTTGTTTTCTGGAAGTAGATTAGTTGCACAGTGCATGACAGGTCCCGGGAATAAAGGAGTCACTGCGTTTCTAATCTGCAGTAAAGCAGGGGAATCACCCTGGCTCTTCGCAGGGCTTGGGGTAGGAGACACATTTCTGGGAAGAGCCATATTCTCTGGAGAAGCCTCCTAGGCTGCCCGTGCCAGCGGAAATGGGCGTGGCTTCCGGGGGATGCCAGCAATCTGCCTAGGTCTTCAGATCGTAAAAGGGCCCGGGAGTCGGGAGAAGCTTTACCTGGAAATCAGCGGAACACGGGGCGAGAGGTTCTACTGTTGAATTATTTCCGCTGTGCGTTTTCAGGGACCGTGACGAGCCGCGTGCAGCCTGGGCTCGTTCCTCCTCCCTGAGCCGGCTCCTCCCGTCCCGGAGCAGGTTAGTGCTGCGGGCAGTGGAGCTGGGGAGGGGGCTGACTAGCGTGCAGCGGGAGAAGTTTGGGGTGCTGGAAGTGGCACCCCGTTCGTGGTGGTGCTGAGCCGGCCCTGCGGCCTCGTCAGAACTTGTGCTGCAAGCGCCGAGGAAGACTGGCTCGCAAAGGCGAAGAAGCTGGTCAGCGAGGACGGACGGAGAGGCCCGGGGCGGGGCTGCCCCTCACGCGGCGTGCCTCCCCTCTGCCCGGAGCGCTGCCCCCAGGGCCAGGGTCATTCAGAGGCGGGAGCGGGGAACCCGCCTCCTTGAAGAAAAGCTGATCGAGACCACAGGACCGTTTTACACCTAGGATCGTCGTACCGTCCGCGAGCGGCCGTCCGGCGACCTGTGTGGCTTTGTGCCCCATACTCTTAGGGAACGCAGTTAAAACATTTCACCAGCAGGTGGGATTGCATATGCGGTAAACACATGGAGTCCACAGTTGCATAAAGCAAACCCCACTAAACTCGAACAGACTTTTCTGCCTGTTTTCCTGAGAACAACTCAGCAGAAAATACTTCCAGTTTCTCAGAGTTCCTGAGTTCATCTTCTCGAGCGTTGGCCGTGGCCTGATGGAATCAGGGGTAGAACTGGAGGGCCTGGTGTACGCCATCCGAATGCCTCTGGAGAATCTCCTCCTTCTTCCTGACAACTATCCTTTTTTTTTTTTTTTTTTTTTTTTTACGGTATCTGGGGTCAAACTCGGGCCCTTGTGCATCCAACTATCCTCTTTGAACCTGGCTGTCTTGGTACACTCGGGGCATTCAAAGTTTGGGAGATCCAGTTAGCTGAAGTTAGCAGCATGATAGGAGCATCATCTGACCGGGCGACTTGAGGGCCAGGTGTAGAAACAGAGGGCTTCTGTATGCTCCTCTGTCTCACCGCTGACCCACCCCTTCCTTCACTCGCTTATGTTTTCATTTTTCCATTAACATTTCTTGAACTTTTTCCACGTGCCAGGCGCCAAGCGCTAAGGACACTGCACTGAACCAGAGGAGAAGGTTCCTGTTTTGAGAAAGTGACAGGAAATAGAAATCTTTAGCCTGTGACAAGTGCTAAAGAGAAAGCACCCGAGGGTTGAGCTGAGTCGTGGTGTGAGAGCAGGCTTCTTTCAGCGGGACGTCAGCGGCGCCCTCCAGAGCCGCCGAGAGCCGAGCCTGAGACCTCAAGGGCTGGAAGGACCCGGACGCGGAGCGCTGCTCTTCTAGGCGGCTGTGCCAGCCAGGCTACGGGTGCTGTGCGAGAGGCTCAGGGCCTGGCAGGCGGACCCAGCGGGAGAGCAGGGTTGTGTCTCCGTCTCCAGGTCCTGACAGGCCGTGCTGAGAAGGCTCGTTCTCTCCCAGGTGCCCACAGGTGCCTCCTGCCACCTTACCTGTGCCCCAGAGTGCTCCATGTTCTCTGCATGTCAGGGACGGTTCACTTCCCATCTGGGTGTCTTGGTTACTTTTCTTGTTTTGGAGAAATAAAACCCGACACCCAAAACTGAAGGAGAAAAGGATTATTTAGCTCACAGTTCGTGCAGGCTTGAGTCCATAATTGACTGCTCCAAGGCAAGGTGGCATCACAGATGGGTACTGCGAAGGAGAAACAGTGCATGGTGGGTAGCAGGTAGCAAAGCAAGCAAAGGTCGACCACAGGTCCCCCTGTCCCTCCTGTCTTATCCAGGGTACTTAGGACGGGCGGCACTCGCGCCCTTAATCCTCGTGCCCTCGACTCCAGCATTGCAGTCCACTACGCATCCATCCCAGTGCCACACATTCTAGGTGCAGCCAGCTCTGCAAGCCCTGCCCGTGACTGCGTGAGGCTCTGAGGGCGGGGCCTCGGGACATGGGGCGGGGCCTCGAGACACGGGGCGGGGCCTCGAGACGCGGGGCGGGGCCTCGAGACGTGGAGCGGGGCCTCGAGACATGGGTGGGGCCTCGAGACACGGGGCAGGGCCTCGAGACACAGGGCGGGGCCTCGAGACACAGGGCGGGGCCTCGAGACGCGGCCGTACGCTAGGTCTCCTGCTCTTCCTTCTGTCCCAGCGTGCACCCTGCGGCTGTCAATCCTGTGAGTGTAACCTCTGCCTGCTGCCTTTGTTCCAAGTAGACCAGCAGCCGTTTACAGGGAGAAGACGTTTCTGGTCAGAGGTCCAGCGTTTCTTCCAGGTTTGTTCATTTGAAGCGCAGTTTGGGCGTTCTTTGGCAATGGAGATGAGATACACGCAGGTTTCTCTCCTGGTGCTGGCGCTGGGTAAAGGTGGGAGGATGCAGATTCCTCGACAGAGCCGGGACGCGGAGGAAGACAAGTTCCTGGCACCAGGCCGGCTCCTGCAGAGCAGCAGCGGCGTCAGGGGCTGATGCGCCAGGTACACTCAGGACCCGTTTATTTGCAGAAAAGGAGGAAGCTGGCAAGTATCTCACTGAGGACCTCATTTCAGAATGGGATTCCGGGGCTGAAGGGTTAGCTCAGTGGTTCCGGCGCCTGCCTCACAAGCACAAGGTCCTGAGTTCGATCCCCGGTAACCACATACAATGCTGGGTGTGGAGACACGCCCACCAATAATCAACGCCGCAAACCACAGTGCCGGATGTGGTGGCTCACGCCTGTCATCCCAGCACTCGGGAGACAGAGGCAGGAGGATTGCTGAGTTCGCGGCGGCTTGCCTGGGCACCATAGTGAGCTCAGGGCCAGCCTGAACTACAAAGCAAGACCCTGTCTCAAAAGCAAAAAAAAAAAAACAAAAAAAAACGGGATTCCGGCCACTGGTTAAGAAGCCATGTTTAAGTGGGCAGGAAAGGAGCCTGAATGCTAAAAAGTGGAAGATCAAGGTGACGTTGAGTGTGGAGAAGTGACATTACTAGGTTTAGAGTTTTGAAGGCATCAGTGGGGCTTTGAAGAACAGGGGCTGGTGCAAGGCCGGGCGGTGACGGGGCTCGGGCGGGGTTGCTGGAGGCCCCGTGGCCCTGGGACACGTGACCCACCGCGCGGCTGGAGCTTCTGAGCAGCGGGAGAGGCGGGAGGAAGGCGGGTGTCCTGGTGGGCGCCGGGCGTCTCCCTGGGCCTGGCGGCGATGAGGAGGCTCTGCAGACGTTCAGCAGAAAAACCTCATGTCGACGGCTGTGTTTTCGGAGCGGTTCTCTATAGACAGCGCGTGAAGTGCTGCTGAGCAGGAAGATAGACGGGGGCGGAGAGACTTGCTGGGACTACAGTTGCCGGTGAGAAGGAACATCAGCCGGAACCGAATGAGCCAAGAGCGGCGGGGATAACACTAAAGAGAACAAAATGGGAAGCGACTGAGATGGGGTGTGAGTTTGGAACATTCCCCACCGGCCCGCGAGTCAAAGGCTCTGTCCCCAGGGCGACGCGGTGGGTAACTGGCGGAAACTTCAGAGACAGGCCCAAGCGAGATCCCTGCGCCTGAGGAGCTTTGTGGGCCCAGGTCTCAGCCGTTCTCTCCCTCTCAGCCCCAGGAGAGCAGCTCTCCTCTGCCGTGTTTCCTGCACGATGCTCCCTCTCCCCAGGCCATGCGTGGCGGGGCCCCTCGCCGTGGCCCGAAACTTCCGAGTTACCCAAGACTTTCTTCTTTACAGCTTCTTTCTCTCGGCTGTTCGCCCCGGGAGTGGAAAGCTGACTGACCCCACAGTAATTTCAGCAGGACTTGGTGGGTACGGCGCTC
>PVIC010051160.1:0-12567 GCA_004025085.1 Thryonomys swinderianus
AAAAAAAAAAAAATTCATAGTCTCATTTAATAGTCATGTGGATCTGCTTACCATCTTTGTGTTTGGCTTTTCATCTTTAAAATGAAGATTAGGTTTTAGTGTCTCTAATAAGGCCATCATGGTTAGAGGCTGGGTATATGTTCTCTAATGGGCAGAGTGGCAGATCTATAATTTTATTAGTGTAGTGTGGTAAAGACTCAGAGGTAGAGTAAGTTCAGTCCCCAGCAGTTCCCCACCCCACAAAAGTAGTTGTAGTTACAGTTACTAATATATTTTATTATATTTTTTTTCTCCTTAAATCCTTGCCTGGTACTCATTTTCCTTAATCTGTTGTAGTGTTTAACCTGCTAAATGGATATCTAGGACACTCTTTGGGATTCAGGGATTTACCATGTCTCTTTTAATTACAGTCTGTGAGGGAAATGTGGCGATCATTAGATTTCCACCACCAAGGTTTTGAAAAGGATGTGACACTGGGCCGCATTGTCTCTTTTGTCTCCTCTTCTTCCTTTCAATCTGTCCTCAGTAACTGTTCTGAGCTGGTTACGGTGGCTGAGTCACAGTGGAGCCACGGTAGGGCTTGCGTGAGTGTGGCCTTCTCTTGTAGAGTGGTGACCTGGTGGTCATGAAAAGCCAGAAAGACACTGGAGGCTCAGAAGTGTTTCAGAGCACTGTTAGAAAGATGAAGCTGTATTTCCTTAAATTATTTGTGATAGTTTTGGTTGCATAACACATTAAAAGCAATTTTGGAATATAGGGAAAGCTGTGGTGTGGGCTAGTTTTCTAACAGGAGTTACTTTTGTTAACGTCACATAACAATCTTCTTTTTCTCCCAGAAGGCAAAATTGTTTCTGAACTGAAACATCTGCTTACTGAGCTTAATACTGATTTTGTTGACTCTATATTGATGACTGAAAAATAGTCTACAACCGTTTTTGAAGAATACATTTGAGTGTTTACATTAAGCATGGCATGTGGTATTTGTCTGCATATTATATTTACATTAAGCAGGGCATGTGCTATTTGTCTGTGTATTTTGCTATACATCTTGCTAAAGCCAGTTGTTAGTGACATGACCTCTTATCTTTTTTCTTTAAATTGATTTTATTGGTACAATTTATATATACATTTGGATCACATTCAACATTGAGGTTTGTACCAGTACATGACATATCTTGACTCTCATTTTTTCCCATTTCCCTGCTCTCCCTGTAGGTCCCGCCGCCTATATATGACCTCTTGTCATGAGCAAAGACACTTGGTTTAAATTTGTAAATGGTACCCTCCTGAGAAAAGTGTACTGTGTTCATTGAAAAACATATGTGAAACTACACTCCAGTTGGTCATTTCAGATAGGTAATTTTATCAATTCTTAATCATTAATTAGATGTTAGCCCTGAGAATGAAGGTAATTAAAATAGATTTACTATATTCTGTAATATTTCTGCCTCAGGAAGATGGACAGGGGACATTTTATTTTTCAGTCTTAAGCACTGGCATTTCTATGTCTGTTCTATAGAGGCTTTGTACATAAAACAAACTTAGATTTTTTTTAATTATAAAATTAAAATTATAAATTATTTTTACTGCTTAATTTTTTTTTTTTTTTGAGAAAGGGTCTCACTTTGTAGTTGCTGGCCCTGAGTGCACTATGTAGCCCAGGCAAGCCTCGAACTCAGCAATTCTCCTGTCTCTGCCTCCTGAGAGCTGGGATTACAGGTGTGAGTCACCATGCCCAGCATTGTTGTATATGGTTACCAGGGATCGAACCAGGGACCTTGCACTTGCCAGGCAGGTGCTGGAATCGCTGAGCTAAATCTCTGGCTCATCACTGCTTAATTTTTAGCCTATTGTAGTCTGTTGAAATGTGAAAATTCCAGTTTAAACTTCTGCATTTGATACTGTGGTATATTGTCACATTGTTGCATTTACATTTTTATAATGATGATTTTTACTTTTAGGTTTTTTTTTTTTTTTTTTCTTTGAGACAGGGTCTCACTTTGTAATTCAGGCTGGCTCTGAGCTCACTATGTAGCCTAGGCAAGCTTCGAACTCAGCAATCCTCCTGTCTCTGCCTTGGGATTACAGGCATGAGCCACCATGCCTGGCTACTTTTAGTTTTTGAGATAGAGTCTTGCTATGCAGTTCAGGCTGGCCTTGAACTTAATCTGTACATCAGGATGGCCTTGATCTCTAGGCAGTCCTCCTTCCTTGGTCCACCATGCCCAGCAACATTTTAATTTTTAAGCTTTGTTTTAAAGTGGGTTATACCATCGTATGGTTTAAAATACTTAAAATGTAAAATAGATTTTTGGCAAAAGCTTATTTCTATCCAAATTCTTTATTTGCTCAGTTTTATATGAAAAATTAAATAAAAACAGTACTTTCTTTTGTATCCTCCCATAATTTTCACAAACACTAGCAATTACAAATATATATCTTAATTTTTCTACCCTTTCTCACATTTTAAAACTTGTAAATCTGGAGATACTAGGTTCCAGATAATAAATGTTAGGTAATAACTTGTAACAAATAAACTCAGGGTATTTTTGTACTTGGAAATAAACGCATTCAGTTACCTGTTCTCCCTGCTGCCTCTCTCCCTCCAGTTTCTGGTTCAGAGGATAAGGTTCCTGGACAAGACCCACCCTTTCTGGAACTGTTTAGGTTTGACCTGTCCTATGCAAACTTGCTCACTCATGCAAACACTGGGGACTTTATGCAAATATGACCACCTGTATTTTTTATTTGTGTTTCTTAAAGGAGTTTTGGTAAAATTTGCATAATGATTTGGCTCATTTAGCTTTGTATGTTAAGAGTTCAAATGCTGTGGATATGAAAGATTACAGTGTGTACCAAATAAAAAAGGTGTCCTTATAGACAATTTTCTCAGGATAACTGTGTCTGAGATATTTAAATCTAATTTGGGTGTGGAATCTAGACCTTTGATTATTAACTCAGCTTTCTCTACAGTTGATGAAAATTTGCATAAAGTTGGTCTTCTGGATAGCTCAAGGTGTGGTGAACAGAATGTTAACTCCTTAGGTAACGTGTGTGACTCTGACTGTCTGAATGAGCAGCTTGTCTGAATACCTTGGCTTTACTCATTATGTTCCCTTTGAATTAGCCACGGTTTCCTGTCAGGATGTTAAGAGATGTGTCTGGCAGTTTACCTGCTCATACTCAAACTGTCGCGTGGCATGCTTCTCATACCATGCTTCTCATACTGCTGTATTAATTGCTCCCCTGAAGAATCTCATCTTGATAAAGGATTTTAGAAGGAACTGTGGCCTGTGATTTATTTTATAATTTTGAAAGAAATTGCATAATTTTTACACACTTGAGAATGATACTTTCATTGTTGAGCACTGTTTCTGGCATTAATGGATCACTTCCCAATCATTCAGCTCTTTTAATGGTGATGGTTATTTGGGCAAGGTGGTTCTTTTTATTCAATACCATGTGAGTATGTGCATGTGGAATAGTTCACTGGGGGCAGTAGCTTGACCTGTCTCCTCTTCAGATGACGTTTCAGGCTATTTCCAAAGGTTGCTTATTTGTGAGAACGACAACAGCCTCAGATTGGCAAAGACAGAAGAAGCTGACACCTGCTATTTTTCTTGTCTCCATCTCTGGTTAAACTAACTGTAAATACATTGGTAATAGTTCAGATCATTGAAGAGTCAGTTTGATAGTCCCACTTTTAAGGTGGTGACTAAAAATCATCCCTTAAATAGTTCCTAAAATTTATCTGATTTTAACATGAGAGGCCTTTGTCTATGACCTTTCAAAGAATGTAAAAATGGCAAATAATACCCAAGATGTGTTCTTTAATTTATTGATAAGGATTGGTTGCCTTGAGCAAGAGAATGATGGTCAAAAAACCCTGAAAGGAGATGTATACATTTAGATCTAAACAAGTCGTGTGTGTGTGTGTGTGTGTGTGTGTGTGTGTGTGTAAAATGAGACATTGTTTTGTAGTGATATTTAAGCATTCTTTCTGGTTAGCAAACTTTACCAGCTTTATGAAAGTTACTTTATGTATAAGATTAGAAAAGGTGTAAAATAAAGTGAGGCACATCTTTAAAATCTAGTACATTTTCATTCCCAAATTCTGTGGGCAGAATGATAGTCTTTTTTTTTTTTCTCAGATTGACTTTGATTTCCTGGGAGAAGTGGCAGTTTCCTTTAGACGGCATTGCTAAGTCTTCAGTTTTCTTCCTATCTTGTTCTCCCTGTGGCTCACACTTAGGTCACATTATGCAGAAAATCACTCTTATTGATGAATGCTTTGTACATGATTATAAAAGCCTCTATACCTCTGAGAAAAAGCAGGAACACATAATTAAATGCAAATGGTGTCAGCTTGTTTAATTTTGAGTTAATACAGGTTAATCTAATGCTATTGATCACTTGGGAATAGTAGACCTACTTGAGGTCCCTTGAAAAAAGATCATAATGATTTTTTCCCTGTAGATAAATTAATGTTTGAGAGTAATTTTATTTTTGTTTCAGAAATAAATTTTTAGATTAAATTTTTAGAGAACTTTTTTTTTGAAAGGTAGAATAGTAAGTGGTTTTAATTAACTTTAGTTTTTTAAAAAATTGAATTCTTTATTGGTACATTTTATATATAGCTCACAATCACACACAACATTGGGGAATTTGTATCAGTATATGACACAAGTTAATTCTCATTTTTTTTTTTTTTTTTTGAGACAGGGTCTCGCTTTGCAGTTCAGGCTGGCTCTGAGCTCACTATGTAGCCCAGGCAAGCTGCCGCGAACTCAGCAATCCTCCTGACTCTGCCTCCCGAGTGCTGGGATTACAGGTGTGAGCCACCATGCCCGACGTTAATTCTCATTTTTACCCACATCCCTACCAACCCAAACCCCCCACCCCTATATACACGCTCTTTTCTTTTCTTTTCTTTAGGAATCATATTTATTCCTTCCCCTCATTACATTCCCACACCAAATTCCCTTAGGAAATTGCCTATTTTATAAACCTATCATACATTCTAGAACTCATTTACATCTACAGATGCTCATATACTTTAAATAGCTTTGAGTTTAATGAATGGAAAGAAGAAAAATCATCTACTGATTTATCTTTATCTTCAGAGAAAATTCAGTATGTGAGATCTTCCCCCCTGGGATTGGGTTTGTGTTTCAGTGGGGAGGATATGAGCAAAAATCTGGGCTTCCACATATAGGCATATTAGTAACATAATACTTATTATCTTCTACAGTAATAAGTGGCTATTACCTTGTGGAATTTTGTAGTTAAGAAAGTTTGATACATCTAACTCAAATTTATAGTTAAGAAAATGGAGGTCCATTGGAGATGGAGAGATTTGTACCAACTCACTGAATGAACTACTGGCAGTCTGGAATCCAATTGTTATTTGTACAGCCCAGTGCACTTTTTTGGACTGTTCTTCCTCCATGTTTTTGAGTTATACATAGTTGTTGTTGAGTTCCCAGATGGTTAAACATGATTGAGAAAGGAGGTAGGAATACTGGATGAAAAAGTTTATTTCACAATTTTGCTTAAGATCAGAGCTGCTGATAGCCAGTTAATAGTAGTAGCTAATGTAACGGGGAGGAGTTGCTCTGGGAGAGGTCCTGTTTGAAAAGGTTTACATGTGCTTACCTGTAAGCCTCAGAAGAGATCTGTGAGGAAGATAACATTATTATACTGTCTTCTAGACACAGAGGCCAGTCTTTACGTGGCTGAATTTACCAAAGATACAGACTTACTAAGTGTGGGATGCACATCTGAATTCCTACCACATCCCATCTGCTTCCCATTGTAACCAGTCAGCTTGTAAGTCAGGCCTTTTAAGAAATCCAAAGCCTCATTCAGTTCTCATCTCCAGAGACCACTAGGTTTTATCTTGCAAAACTATTTTAAGTTTTCTTTTTCCATTACAATAGGAATGCCTACTAATTTGGCATCATTCCATTTTCTAAGGATCACATTCTTTCCTGTGCTAGAGTTCATTCAGAAAGGTCTACTATCTTGAGGAAGAGATGGGATTAGCTTGCTACTTATTGGTCCTCAGGCTGTTCCCCATTGATGAGTGATTTGTAATCATCTTTAAGTTACTGAGAAAAATTGGAACGCTTGCCTTCTTATTTTTCTGTATCTCTTTCTTCTTCAGAAGTTACTCATAGATTGTGCAAACTCATCTGCTTGCTCTCTTAGTACCTTGGTGATACCAGTTGCATAGTCTGGGTTGGAGGAGTAAGGTGCGTTATTGTGCATCTTGGCACCTCTGTGATAATACCTTTAAACGATTTTCTAACCTGAAGATGATCACTTGCAGTTTCTCAATATAAGGATGGTCTCTGTTATCCCTCCCATTCTCCACAAGAGGATTTCACTGTGCAGTTCCAGCTGACTTTGAGCTTACTGTATAGTCCAGACTGGCCTCAAACTTGTGATTTTCTTGCTGTAGCCTTGAGATTTGTGAGACTGTTGGCCTGTGCCACCATGTCTGCTAACAGGTATTCCTTGGTAGTCCTGAACCAAGGATCTCGATTTTCAAAACTTTTTTCCCATTTGTTTTTTTTTAGTGCATGTTTGGAATACATAATAATTACATTCATCTTGGGAAGCTGGTACACAAACATCATGACTTAGTCATTTTTACTTCTTTCCTTCCTTACCCTTCTGACTAGGGCTGTTGTCCTGTTATACTGCTTAATCTCAGAGGAGTGTAGATTTAGGGAATGGCACCCACTTACTCTGAGTTTGGAAACAAGGAAAATACCATGTGCAAAAGTTGTATTTAGTGATCTATTCCCTTTTGCCATTTCCTTTTTTCTTGCCAGTTGCCTCTGGCGAGGATCAGTAAGAGAATCACAGTGGAAACTTCTTGGAATTTGGAGTATGACTGTGCCGTCTTCTGCAGATCATGACTCTACGTTTGAGAAACAGCCCCTGACTTGCTTTTGGACCTTGGTAGAGACCTAACACCTACTTGTGGGATGTCAGGTGACCCTGAGGTCTAAGTATCCCTTCATGGGTTGGATGTTAACTGACCTGCTTAGTCATAACTTAGGCCCTAACAGCAGCAGTGTGTTACCAAATGGTAATGATATATGAAAGACCAAGTTTAGACAGACCTGGAAGTTACAGGTAATGATGACAACTTCTTTTTACATAGGTTTTCTTTCATTCAGTTCATGACATGACTTTCTAGGATGCTCCTTTCTTCCCCGTTAAGTGAAGAAGAAAGCGCCTCGAGCCTGGTTTGCAAATGGATGTAGATGATAATGCTGGTGCTGCTTATGAATAGACCGCAGTAGTGATGGCCTACACAGGACTGATCATGAGACACAGTGGTAAAAGAAACTGCTCCCAGTGGGCAGAACTTTGAGCAAAGTGTTTTGTTGCATGTTGTCTGGAGTACCAGAGATACCATGTGACCAGAGATAAAGATCTGTTTTGGTTAGTTGGCAGTTGCTAGTGTTTTGTCAGACTTGTAAGAAACAGGACCTGAAGATTTCCTTCTTAATGTTGACATAGTCTGTGAGGATGGCATCTCATGTGATTGCCCTCCAGTGGGCCTCCACTGGTAGAGAGACTTAGTAATAATGTGCTCTGTGGATGAGTCTTTCTCTCGCCACTCAATCCTGGCTTGCTCAATGAGCCAGTGAAAAAAATGCCATGTTGACAGTTTTGAAGGCTATTTGTGGGTTTAACAATAAGGACTATTGTTAGTGTTGTAACAAGGCTGACCTGGCTAATGTTACTGTTGAGTGCCTCATCTACCAACTATAGAGAGTCCTAACATTGAATCCCTGATATGACATCAGTCACTGAGGGAATAAGCTAACCATCTCATAGTGGTTAATTATATTGAACTTCTTCCACTGTGGAGAGGGCCAAGATATATCCTCATTGGAATAGATGCATATTCTTCATATAGATTTTCTTTCTCTATCTGTAATGCTTCTGTTAGCACCACCATCTGTGGACTCAGAAGACTATCCACTGTTGAGGCATCCTGGTTTGTATTGCTTCACACTCCATAGCAGAGACACTGAGGATATCGGCTGTTGTCCTTGTGGTTAACTAATCTTGCCAGTATCACTGTTGCTTGATGGTGGAATAGTGGAATGAAATGGGCTAAGGGAAAGATGGAATGGCTTACTAAATACTCCAGTATAGTGCTACTTGAGATGATAACTACCATAAAAGGAGATTCTGTTTTACAGGAGTATCACCTTTAATCAGATACCATTACAAGTATTGTCTCACATGTAGCCATAATTCATGGCTTTGGGAATATAGGGGTGCAAATGAGAGTCATTTTGCTCACTATTCTACCTAATAGCCTACTTCCAGAACTTTTGCATTCTGTCCTAGAAACACTCACACCTGTTGGTTTGGAGATCTTTGTCTTTGGAGAGAAAATTTCCATTAGAGAAACAATAGTGGTTTAATTGAATTGGAAAATGAAGGTGCTACTAGACCATTTTTGGATCCTTAGTCTACTGAATTAGCAGCCTTGAAAAAGTATTTATGGGAGTGATTGATCCTGATTATCAAGTGAAAATCGGGGTTCTTTTATACAGTGGAGTCAAGGAGATGCCATCTCAAATCCAGGGAAATCTCTGGGCACTTCTTAGTACTTTCATTCCCAACAGTAAAGGTTAATGGAAAAGTACATCGGCCAAAAAAGGGTGGGGTGATCAGTGACTCAGCTCTTTTGAAAATAAAGGCATAGGTCTCTCTGGAAGGTAAAAGAACCCAGAGCAGCTGAAGTGATTTTCTCTGGGGTTTTCATTTGAGTCTTTTTCTCTCTTAAGTTTTGAGCATGTGTAATATAGCTACAATAACATGTTAATGTTTTTGTCTGCTGATTCTAACATCTGTGTCAATTTGGGATTGGTTTTGATTTTGGTTTACTGATTGTTTTTTTGCCATACATGATAATTTTCAATTGGATTCCAAACTTTGTTAGTTTTTCTTTGTTGGATGCTGGGTGTCTTTCTGTACTGTTATAAATATTGTTGAGCTTTTTTCTGGGTGCACTTAGGTCACTTAGAAACAGCTTGTCCCTTTGAGCATGACTGGAGTCAGTCTCAGTCAAAGGCTGATGACTATTCCCTGGCCTGAGCTAAGATCCTTTTGTGTACTGTATCTAGTGCCCTGTGAATCATGAGAATCTGGCTGGAAAGAACAGGCATTATTCCCAGCCCCGAGGGAGCTCTGGGTACTCTTGCTTTTATTTTTTCTCATTCTTTCCCCAACTTTGTATGGTTTTCTTAAGCATGGGTTGATGATGTGTACTCGGCACTGAATTTTCTAGCACTGTTTGGCAAGCTGTAGCACACCTTCGTTTCCGCACGCTGTGGGCTCTGTGAAGTCCTCTCAACTGGCTGCTCAGCTACATCTTAGTGTGGAAGCTCTGGGGTATGGAAGGGCCCACCTTATTTGTTCCCCACCTCTTGGATCGTTGACCTTTGCCATGTTCTGTTCAGTGTCTTGAAAACCATTCTTCTATGCATTTTGCTTGTTTCTTGGTTGTTTGAGGTGAGAGCTTTTAATATAAGAGTCAGTATATTCACATAACCCTTAATAGGCTAAGATCAGACAAAAATATATTGAATGTAGTAATTACAAAGTTTAAACCTTTGTGCATAATGGGAACTCGTTCTTAGTCATTTAGAATGACTTCCCAATCGTGACAGGGCTACTTTGTTTTTATTGAGGGTTTATGTCTCTCCAGATTTCCTCTTCATAAATAGCAGAACACAAAGAGATAATGCAGATAAGACTTAACCTGACTGCCTCTGCAGGTTTGCGAAATACAGAAGCTGAATGTGTAGAATTTCAGGAAAGTCAGAGAGAAGTCTGGGAGTAGAGTTTGTCTGAGCAGCAAAGGATCATCTGTAAATAGTCAGTGAGAAGAGCGGAGGATTAAAAGAGAATTGTTTGAAACACAGTATTCCTGGGGTCTGGTCTTAAGGATGTATTTCTTATGATTTTGGGATCATCTTAGTGTATGTTGGAAAATTTACTAGGCTGAATTGGTCTTAAACTGTTTTGGGAAAGTTGAATATGAAATAGAGAAAACAAACTCTTGAAATACTTTATAAAGTCTGTTTCAGTTCAGGCTACCTGCTATTGAGGTTTTGGTGGTTATTCTAGCTGCACATGTAAGTCTTAGGAATTAAAGTTTCATTAATTTAGCCTCCTTTTGCCTACCTTCACGCTGGGTGTTTGCATATATTGTCCTTTTGGTATCCTGTAATGCCTGTGGTATCAATCTCATTTTAAGGAGGGAGAATTTGAGGGTTTAGGCAGCTTGGTTAGGGTCCAGGCAAGGACTGTGCCTGGGACTTTTATATGCCTCATCACATGCATGGGTTGCTTTTTGTGAAGATAGCAGATAGTGATTTCCTTCCTTGAGTTAAAAGCAATAAATAATAAAGTGAAAGTAGCTCTTAGGTTATCACTTTCTATGGGACACGAAAAAGGAAGTATGGCGTGAGTAGCCTGTCTAATTTAGATTTTGTTTTATTTATTACTTGTGATGAAAGTAATTTGGACTGAAATGCCCATAGTTATATTTTTGAAATGGTCATATGTCTAAATAAAATTGTTACATATTTTAAGTGCATATTTAAAAATATTTACACTTGAAATTAATTTTCATACTTTCATTTTTTTCATATTGTCCTAATGAGTATTCATGGGTAACACAAGTTCTCAAAAACAACTTTGGCCTTATGCTGTGTTAATTCCTGTTAGGTATAAGAATGTTAGCTCTGTGTAGCTCTTACAGCCTTCAACAGATAGCTTTACAGAAGTGACTAGCTATAAACCTGTTGTATATCCTCCTTAATGTGTATTTTAATCTGTTAATTAAGCTTTTGTTAAATGACCCATAGAATATCATTAATTTTTGTATCAGGTGACACCTGTAATTGCAATGGTAGCATTGGAAAAAGAGTTGCGAGAATGCTGTTTACAAATGAAATGATTTGATGTTAAAGTACAATTTAATACTAGAAAAGTAGGATTTTATAAGAATTCTATAAGGGTAGAATTGTCAGGGTTTTATAAGAATAGGATAGAGATGAATACATTTCATACGTGTTTGTATTTTGTTTAAGCCTGTTACATTATTAGGAGTGTTTAGTGCTCTATAGAGATTGCTCTTACTAGCTTGTGGTACACTAAATTGCAGAATGTTCTGTTTTTTTCTGAAGTTAACACACATACAGTTGATACTGAGATATCACCATTTGGATAGGTAGTGTGGTGAAAAAGAATTTTGTTGTCTGTCTTATAAAAAGTATCATTGGGTAATGTCTGAAGGCTTTGACCAAGGTTGAAACAGCTGTTTAATAAAAATAGACTCTCCTTGATTGTGTGCGAAATTGGTAATGTGGGTGTATATCCGTAGTTTGTATTCTTGGAAATTAAAAACTTAGGAAACTGTGTATCTGCTCTTTTTTCCTGGTTCTATGTTAGTATCAGTTTATATAAAGTGTGTTGTACTGTATTCCTCTCTATACAAAAGTAAGCAAGTAAATAAAATCTAGTGTGCTATATCCTTGACAAGAACTCTATTTTGTTGCTGACATATGGTTAGTCATTAGTTGTACTCAGTACCGTACCTTCTTCATTTCTGAGGGCCATCTGTTAAAACTGTGGCTGTTACCAGTAGAGAGGAGGCCAATTATTTCTTTAGTTTGGGAGCTTGGCATAAATGACACAGCATCTGAGGTCGCCTGCAGTCAGGTACTTTACAGCTGGTTCAGTCCAACAATTGGAGGTGGTGCTACTGTGGGAAACTAGATCAGGAAAGAACAAGATACTGCTTACTTAGTGGCTTCATCTACTGTTAGCAAGAGTAGTATGTTACAAAAAATAAGTCATTCAGAATTAAGTTTCCACAAAGAATTGCATGATATACTTTGTATTTCATATTATCAAGTTATTGGTGTCTGTGTTGTGATCACAGGGGACACACTATATTGACAATTGGTAGAGGTACTGACAATAAAGGGAAACCTTTATAAGAAGGAGCTTTTGGATTTGGACAACATTGTGATAATAAAACAACTCAATATTATCAGATCTTTATAATTGGTTCTCTTTCAGTTCTATGACTTTGCTCTTTTTGCTAGTTGGAAAATAAAGTTTTGTACTGTATTAGGAGTATATAGCAGTGGTACTAGCCTTGGATGCAGCATTGTGGTGTTTGGTTTTTTTCTCCTTCATCTTGACCTACATTCTAAGCTGGTTTGTAAACATATCTTTGATTTTGAGACAGAGTCTTATTAAGTTGCCTAGCCTGGGCTCAAACTTGCGATTCTTCTGTCTCAGCATGCAAGAGTCCTGTGATTATAGGTGTGCACCACCACACCTGTGTAGAATTAGTTTTGAAGCAGTAGACTACAGTGTGTGGTGGTAGAGCATGTCTTCTGTCCCTTTTGCTGTCTCCTTGTGTCCTTTTGGGTTTTTAGAAGAGTCTTTTCTCTCCCTTCCTTCCTTCCTTCCTTCCTTCCTTCCTTCCTTCCTTCCTTCCTTCCTTCCTTC
>PVIC010051161.1:0-12574 GCA_004025085.1 Thryonomys swinderianus
GACCCATCTCCCAAAATTGTTGAGAGAACTAAGTGAGCTAATATTTGAAAAGTGCCTATCTGAGTACTTAACTCAGAATAAGTACTCACTAAACATAACATATGATTGAGTTGTAATTGCTGCTGTTATTGAAATCATTTTCAGCACCATCATTTATTATCTTTAAACTCTCCTCTGACTAAGAAAATTTAGAAACTAGAAACCATGTCTTCTTAATTTAAAATGAAGGACCATCTGTACTGCTTTTTTATCCCCCAATACTTGAATAAATCCCTCAGAGTTTTCCTACATGCATCTTGATTTAATGGCTTATTCTAAGCCAAACATCTCTTATCCTCCAGCCTGTGCAACCTCCCTAATGCCTCGGAAACTCAAGGGACTCAAGATGGGAGAATTCTGTTTATATTTGGATGTGGAAAGTATAGATCAAATAAATCAATTCAATGTTTTTCTTCCTACAGGGAAGCCTACTGCTACCTCAACTGAGCACTAGACAATACCAAGAATTAGTAGTTCACTGTGCCTTCCTTCTTTTTGTCCCATTGAGCTAGGCTTTTGTTTTTAAGTCACCTGACACATAATAAGGAAAATTTTTGCCTCTGTCTCTTGTATTCTCCAGAGAGTCTTACATGTAGCAAGCAGCAAGAATATCAGTGGTCTAATACCCAGTAATTCTTAACACTGGTCTAATACTCAAACTAGTCTAATACTTAATACGTAAGCATTGAAGCTGAATAAACAAAAAAGAACAACAGCCATGACCTTCTATATAATTGACAGGGTTCAGAGCAAAAAGAGAAGAATTTCAAGATGGGAGCAGCAGAGCACTTCTTTTTTTTTAATTGAATTCTTTATTGGTACAATTTATATACATTTCACAATCACACATAGCACTGGGGAATTTGTACCAATATATGACACAAGTCAATTCTCATTTTTTACCCATATCCCCACCCACCCACACCTCCCCACCCTCTATATACATGCTCTTTCATTTTCTTTCAGAATCATATTTATTCCTTCCCCTCATTACATCCCCACACCAAATTTCCTTTGGAAATTTCCCATTCTACAAAAACTGTCATACTTTCTAGAGCTCATTTGCATCTACAGGAGCAGAGCACTTCTAAGTAGGCCCTTCTAAGTGTGGGTCTCCATGTGACTGAGATAGTCCCATACTCAGGAAGCCGGCTCTGCATTTGATCACAGAGCATCTACCTTTGCCACTGCTCTGGTCCAACACTTAAACCTGCCCACATCTCTTGCAAAGTAATGCCTTCTTCAACGCAGCTCTCTTCTTAACCCCCAAATCGCTTTGTCACTTCATTTGCAGAGTCCTGGTTACCCAAACTCAGTCTCCTCAGAACTTTATTTACTCTGTGAAGACTCCCCAAAGCAGCTCTGAACAGCTGCAGTTTAGGCAGAGTGTCACAAAAACAGAACAGCCTAGCCCTCCTACTGATCTTGGGATATTACAAGGAGTTGAATGAGAAGGGACATAGGAAAGACATGGAGGCTGCTTCTGTGTGAAGCATAGAGGTCCTCATCTATATGGACTTGCTCCAGCAATCTCCCTATTTATAGGCATTGCTCTCTGCTAGAAGATCTAGAACTGGAGTACATAGCTCCAAATAAATCAGTGAAATGTGACTTTCCCTTTTCAAAAGCTAGATTATTTGTATCTGTCCAGTTAACCCACCCTTAATACATCAAAATATAAGGAAGAAAGACCAGGAATAGTGTCAGGTTCTGGCTCCTAATCTTGGCTCGCACTAATTGTGTAACCAAAGGCAAGTCATTTAACCTCTCCAGACTCATTTTTCTGGAGAAAATTGAAATGAAATGTAGTAAAGAATACCTGTCCTCTCTACCACATAAGACTGTAATAAGTCTGAAATAACATAGGGCATGTGAGTGTGACCCCCTCAAGTCAGAATTCTGTGTCCTGTCTACTTTTATTCATTTTCATCTCCTAAAACATAGCATAATGCTAGGGATCAATAAATGTGGAATGAATGAAAACCACTGTAACCTAAACAAATTTTGTGCAGCAAAGACTATTTGCTCCCATTTTTAATTCCAGTATCAAAAAGTTACAAAATTACCTTCAAAAGTATAAGAGTATTCCATACCTAACACAAGTGGCAGCTACCCCTTTTCTTCCCTCTGGATTGAGAACTATAATGTGAGTGCACAGTCCCTTTAAAATTCTTTGCCATTTTCCACTCTCTCTAATTATATGGTGTCATGGGCCAAAAGATAGACCATGAGATCTTGATGTTGCTACAACTTGCAAGTGACGCAAATTATCATTAACAAACTGCACCCGAAACTGAGAGCGCTTCGCCCAAAATGATCCCAGGAGAAACACCCCACTTCACTGACAAAGCCAAGGCAGAATCTGTGTTCGCAGCTTAAGAAACACATTGAGACCAACCTGAAGATTTTTTAAAACACTAATTATTGCTAAAGCAGGTCGTAGGGTAAACTAAACCAACTTCACTTATCTGTAATGATTTTTTTTTTTTAAGTAATGCTACCAACGCATTTCACATGTGCTGAAAACTCCAGGCTAAATTGGTTGCAAGTCATAAGGCCATCAGTGCATGCAAAGAAACAGTCGCTGCAATTATCACTAATTAACCAGCCCTAACAGTTGGCAGCCAGTTGGAGAGGTTTATGTTTGAATGTAAATGAGGGAGGAGGGGTTTGCGGGAAAGAGGGGGTGTGGCGTCTTTGTTTTGTTTTGACTTCTTCGCAGACATATTTCAGTTTACATCAATATTTGAAGGTTGGATCAGACAGGATTTAAGCACAATAGTACCAGGAATGTCTTTATAAAAAACTTTGATATGGTCTAAATTAGGTTTCAAGAAGGGAGGGGAAGTCGTGGGAGCAGGAGTCTTTTCAATATATAACTCCACATCTGACCAGCACTGCCGTCACACTTAATAAATCACAGGTATGTTGCACTAAGAACAGCAGTTTCAGCGCCTAAATTTTGGCTATCTATGGATTTCAGCAGCGACAGCTGCCTGGGGAGAGCTTGCCAGCCTCCTAGTTTCAGCATTGAAAGCAAAGGTTGACCTTGGTTGACCTTGGACTCTGGGATTTGAGGGTTATAGCTGGCATAGGAGCTTGATTTTTTTCCTCCAAAAATGCTTCGAAAAATAAGAATGGGCCACACCTCTACAACAAGGCAAGCTGTTTCCTGTCAAGTAAGAAGTAGTGACAATCCCAGCTATCCCCTGTAAAGAATTCTTCAGGAGAAAAGCTTTTTCTCAAGGAATATATTTTTGTTTCTTTGTTAGGTTCTAAGTCTCCAAAGAGCTCAGTTAGCAGGGTTCTCTGCATGAAGGTAGCTAAAGCCAAAGCAACGCATGAAATGCTGAAATCTATTTTTTTCTCAAAGTTAGAATTGAACCAAACCAGGAAGGAATCTGACAGGTTGGACCAAATGAAAATCCTGTACCTCCTTGAAGGTGGGGTTCCTGAGCACAAACTGTTTCCTCCTCTAGTTGTTTCATTAAGAAGCAAGTGGGTTATGGGTGCCTTAAACTACATAATAATTTCTTTAATAAACTCATTTTCATTGAGCCTGATGGTTGATTAGGTATACACCGTGAAACAAATTAGTTTATTTCTGAGTGAAGCAGGAACCTTCATAGAGAGGTTTAATTGTTTACATTCAATGAAAGGAAAAGTCTGACTTGAAGTACTCAGATTTAATCTCTCTCTGAGTTAAAATGGTTCTATTGTACTATGACTGCTAGTGCTGTTAGGAAAGGTGAATCCAGGATTTCTGCCCAGACATAGAATCTCTTTATACAAGGGAGCTATACATGTGGCCACAAATAGGCAAGCATGCCTGGGTGTTGGCAGCCACCCTCACTGCAAGAAGAGTTTATTTTCCTTCAGGAACCCACAGTTGAACAATGTTCTGGTGCCTGCGCTGTTTCATAACTTTCCATGTAATTAAGCAGTTGGCATGACCTTCCGTAGCAAGATAATAATAGGAGTTGGGAAAGACAGGGCTTGTACACAAGAACGCTTTGGACTGCCCGAGCTTTCCAATAAACGCAAACTGCTTTCAAACTCAAAGAGCTTTCGCATTGCTGTGACACCTCAACACAAGCTCTCTCTCTCCCTCTGCCCCCCTCCAAGTGAACATGATGCGAATTCCTGTAACTTGAAAACTGCAAGATAAAATTCCAAAAAGAAGCAGGGGGAGCCAGCACTGTGTGACCTTTATCAAGAACCACCTCCACTGTCCAGAGGAGAAGAGGGGTGTATATCAAAGCTAACCACTTGCAAAGGAGAAATCACTGTGGATTCCCAGGTGTAAATTAGTTTTGGAAGAAAATATGTTTTTAAAAATAGAAAAAAAAAAAGCATGGGCAGAACATATATGGCTACTAAATCAAGTGGTTTAAAACTCAAGATCTAATACAATAGATGTATACCTTTCCTAGAACAGAAAATCTAGGCACTCCTATCCCCTGAGTAGTTCAAAAAGCCAGCAACGGACACAGGCCACTGTCGATGTCTTCCTACCCATACACACCTGCCACTTCTTCCCCATCTTAAAGATGGGGATCACTGGGCCTTCATGCTTAGCTAGATGAGAAATATGGAAGCAATGAGGCTGCACAATTTTCAAGATGAGTTTGTTAGAGCATTGCAGCCTCCCCAGGTCTTTGGACTGCTCTCTGGAAGTAGGCTTCTTCTTGGACCCAGCTGCCATACCGGCAGAAGCTTGCTGTTCAAGTAAAGCCACACGTAAGCACGATGGTCAACATCCCTGATGCAGCCCTGACTGCAGCTGCGCCGGGTCTCAGTGTCTGACCAGCAGCAGGTGCCTGCTTGCAAAGAAACCATCATGCGTGCACAGACCCGGCGACCTGGCCTATATCTGCTTACAACTGCGGGAAGCAGTCCAAGCAAGAACTGCCCAGCAGAGCCCAGTTAACAGAGCCATGAACAATAGTGTACACGTGCGGGAATAAAGCATGAAATATTGGTTCATCTTTTCCTTATCCATTTCTAACAGCTTTTTGTCAATGGGAGATAATAAATCTTTGTCTGACATTTTAATAGCATACTTTATTTTTTCCATTTTATCAATTGTCTTTCCCCTGCTGTACATTGGGTTTTGGTTTTCGATGTAGTCAGTTATTGTCATTATTGGCTTTGCCTGTGGGAAATTTTGTTCAAGCTAATACCTTCCTATGTTATATATTTATCACTTTATTTTATATTTAAATCTTTGATCCCTCAGTAATTTCAAGTAGCAGTGTTCCTAGTGAATACCTTCCCAATATGAGCTATCACTAGTTTTGCACATTGTACATCTATGTGCAAATCTTCTTCATTCTGTCTTATAGCTGTTCTCCTTATAAATGTTCTTTTATTTTTGTGTTTGGCCACAAATATAAAATTACTCACTTTGCTGCATTTAATATACTTTTTACCCTAATATTTTCTTCATGTGCATTTCTATGCCTGTAAAGCTTTATAATAAATTACATTGTAAACATATTTATTCAGCTCTTAACTTTAAAAAAGTGTTTACTATTTTAAAATAATACATAATACAGAAAGTCTATATACTATATACTTGTCACTTAGTGAGGAATAAGAAAAGTTTCCAGGAGCATTTAATGAATAATTCCATTTGTGAAGATGTTTTACCATTGTCCTCACAAGAAAAAAAATAACTCGATTGAATGACACCCTTTTCCTTCTATATGTTGCAGACATTACCCCACTGCTTTCCATTAGAAAATGTTATGGAAGAGTCTGAGATCAACCTGAATTATTAGCTTGTTTATATTTTTGAAGTTTGTTTATGGAGGTGAAAGAGAAATAAAATAATAGTAACCTACTTATGACCTCTCACCTGTTCTATTGTTAGATTACAGAAAACTCTCTCTCTCCCTCCCTCCCTCTCTTTCTCTCTCTCCCTCCCTCCCTCCCTCTCTTTCTCTCTCTCTCCCTCTCTCTCCCTCCCTCCCTCCCTCTCTCTCTCTCTCTCTCTCTCTCCCCCTCCCTTTTCCTCTCCCCTTCTCTTCTATTTTCTTTAATGTTTCTTAATTTCCAAAGAATGTGCCTTGATGTCGGTTGTTACTAACTAAATTTTCTTAGGCCATCAAAATCTTTTTCAATCACCAGGTACAGATCTTTCTACATTATAAGAAAGTTTTCTTATAATTTTGAATTTTTGTCGCATTTTTTGGCCACGAATTGCTATTTTCTGTGTATTGGATCTCCACTAACTCTACTTCATAACTTTATTTCTAATCTCTCACATTAGTCCTTTCCCTCAGCTATTTGTTGGTATTTCTCAATTTTATTCTTTATTTTGGTTCTTCATAGTATGAATATTTCTTTTATTATTTCTAATATAATTTATATTTCTTTAATGTGATAGTCTGCTTGTCAGACTGCAGTTATGAGCACTTTAAATTACTTTAGATTTAAAATGTTATTAATTGCACAACATTTGAAAACTTCTATGAAGAATAAAAATAGAAATTGTAATAGACCTTATTGTAAAGGAGGAAGAATAAATATTATATAAATGTAATATATACATCGATTTCCTTATATGCTCTTGTATTCTTCATATGTTCATTCTATCTTAGAAGGATCTTAGGAAAATGTGCAGACATAGGCAAATTTGACCACACTCAAAAAATGGCCACATTGATTCTACACTTCCCACTGTACAATTCTATGATATGAAAATTATTTCTCAGATTGTTAAAATGTTCCATCAACTTCTCTGACTCATTATAGGTACATCTACATTAATTTTTTCTTCTTCAACATAATAACCACTGTTCTTTATCAAACTAAGGAATCTCCAAATAAAATCCGATGGAAAGTCTCAAAAGAAACATATGACAAATATAGTGCTTTTCATTTTTAGGTCCTAAATGAAGCATAAAGACATCCCAGGGCCTAAATATGCTCTCTCTGTATGTTGACATACTCAGACAGAATCACTTCTTCCATCACATTCAGATATGAAGAGATTTTACAGATTCTAGTTTCAATTATGTTCTTTTTATGAGTGGGTAAGCTAAGAAGCAATAGAATCATCTCTCTAAAAAAATTATATAAACAGATTTGTATAGGCCAAATCCTTTATTTATCAATTTATTTTGGAGTTTTGTTGGTTTTGGTACTGAGCATTGAATTTAAAGCCTTTTCATTGACCTATCATTGTCTTTTTATTTTTTATGTTGAGGCAGGTCTCCTTAAGTCACTAAATTGCCCAGGCTGAATTCAAATTCATGATCCTTCTACCTCTGTTTCCCATAGTGCTGAAATTACAAGCATGTGTAACTGTCAATTTATTTTTCAAAGTGACATGTATGGGGTACTCTGGCTCCTTAAGAGTAGGTGGAAGTACTATTGCAAACTTATCATTTTCAAAGGAAAATTGTGTGGGCAGTTTTCTTTATGTCTGGACAAATTAGAGCCACACAAGATTCACTAATTAATTTGTGGTGATGGCTTAGTGCAGTCGCCTTGCCTTGAGGCTGTTATAGTTACTTCTCCAAGTGTTATACCCACAAGAAAAGATGAAGAAAAGAATTATTTGACTTGGAAAAAAATGCCCAGGGCTCAACTTGCTTTTTAAAATATAGCTCAAAGAAATATAGCTCTGTGTGGTCCACAAAATGGAAAATTAGATAATTGAAGCAGGAATTGTTCTAACGTCAAACAAAAACTTCCAAATTATAAAGGTCAGAGGAGGAAACCATCACAGAAATTACAAAATAACAAGGACAACAAGGATGATAGGTATGATTTATTAGTCCTTTTGAGTGTCATTTCCATTTTAAGGCTTTAAAGACATTATTTCATTTAAAATCACAATGTTCTTTAATCAGTATTACTGTTTCAATTTTACATTCATTTTTATCACTTAAGTATTATTTTTTGAGATCCTGTTATGCACCAGGCACTCGTCCGGGCAGTAGAATTAGAAATTTATAAGAGTAGGGCTGGGGATTTAGCTCAAGTGGTACCTTTTCAACCTTGGAAGCACAAGGGCCCAAGTTCAATCCTCAGTACAGCAAAACAAAAACAAAAAAACAGAGAAATTCATAAGACTAACAAAATACCTGTACTGAAACCTTTACTTGAGTTTAAGGGCAGGGAAGTTAACAACAAAGAAATAAAAATGTAGTAATGAAAATTAGTGTGTAAACAATAGGATATTAGTATAATAACTAGTGGACTAAGTAACTAGTGAAGATATGTCTGAGAAAGAGAAATTGACAAAAAGAAAGGAGACAGCTGTAAATGTGAAAAGGCAGGAAACGCGAGCAGTGACAAGTAGGCTGAGGCCAGGCAACTACTCTGGGAAGCCAAAAGACGCCACTGTGCTGGAAAGAGGTGCAAGATGGAGAGGAAGGAGAGACCAGGGAACAGGCCATGGGGCTTCATGAGGGTCAGGATATGCTCAGTACCATGAGAAGACCTCAGATAATGTGGGTTTAAAATGGTCAGATTAACAGTTTCAATATTTCTTTTTTTCTATATTTCTCATTCATCACTCTGGCTTTGTTGTAAAGAGTGGATGCAAGAAGACAAGAATGGAGTGCAGCAATCATCTGCAGGGAGCACACCAAGCCGTGCTCAGCAAGTAGGAGGGCTGCCCCGGCAGAGAAACCGAGGGGCTGCCCTGTCAGCTTTCTAGAATTTAGTCACAGCTAGAGCATGTGAGTGAGACTGGTCCCATTCTGCAGCTGCTGAGCAGTGCCATGCAGAACACCTTCCTGTATACCACACACACACACACACACACACACACACACGCGCGCGCATGCGCACACATGCACACACACACATGCACACACACATGCTGGGAAAAACAATCACTTCGCCCTGGCTTTAGTCATGTGGCAATAGCTTAGAACAGAATATCTATCTTGAATCAACTGTTATTTGTAATGTGAGGCTGATTCTACCCAGATTTTTTGCCTTTCTAACAGTGAGACCTGGAAGTATCAACATCCAGGAATTCCTGAAGAATTTCTCATGCCAGTGAACATCTCATGAAAGAAAGCCCACGCTGTTAATATTTCAGGAAGGAAAATCGGGTTTATCTGTCTCATTTTGCACATAAGCAGGAGTTAGTAAAGTGGCATACAAATCCAGAGCCTTGACGAAGAGGATAAAATCATGGACACTTAAGAAATCATCTACATGTATAATTCATGCTCCTACAGTACTCTCAAGTCAAATGATATCCAATATCTGTGCCCCGTAGGTGACACAAGTATTGGGAAAACAGAAGTTGATAAAACTTTGAATTTCAGGTTTTTTTTTAAAAAAGAGAAATATAGAACTCCCTGATCTGTTTCTTGCAATAAAGTCACATATATTATAGGACATCACTATGGGCTATAGTCACAATGATTTAAGTATAATGAAAAAGTTAATAAGATCAGTTATTGGGATTCCACGCCTCCCTTAGCCACTACCAACTTGGAGCTGGTTGTGCATTGTTTCCTGTCTGCACAGGACAGCAGAAGTGCCAGTCAGACAATGGACCTGTTCCTGGACCAGGTAAAGGTGTGGAATAGGAGAT
Source organism: Thryonomys swinderianus (assembly GCA_004025085.1). NCBI lineage: Eukaryota > Metazoa > Chordata > Mammalia > Rodentia > Thryonomyidae > Thryonomys > Thryonomys swinderianus. The sequence goes on from PVIC010051161.1 coordinate 9,608, forward strand.
TCCACATGGCTGACTAGAGGAGGAGTCACATCACAGAGCCAAGAAGAGACCCACTGCCAAGGAATGCGCTGGAAGATCCAATGTGACTGAATAGAGGAAGAGTCGTATCACCGGAACTCAGAGAACATTGATAAGAAACAAAGAGGAGAAGGAACAAAAGGGTGGAGCAGAGAATTCCAGCACACTGGATCCAGCAGAGAGTGCCTGAAACCTGGAGGTGGAGTTGGATACAGTGGGAAGAACACTAGTCTTTGATTTTTGACCAAATTTCCAGTGGTAACAGGTGGTGGGTTACAAGTGCCCCCAGGACACAGCGGTGCAGGGTAGGTTCAGGCTGGGAAGACATTGTGGAAAGGCTGGGAGTTGGAATTTCTATCCCAGAGCTTCCCCCTTGTGGTTCATACTACCAAGGTCGCAGAGTTGATGAGGGAAAGGAGCCTGTCAGTTAGAGAGCAGATTAGAGTGAGTCCTGCTGAAAGGTAGGGACCTGTGATCACCGACCCAGGACCTGTGATCAGGCAACCACCTCAGCCTGAGCTATCCAGAACTGGAGGCTTATATTGACACCCTGTTCCCATTGTTCAAGAGCGACCCAACAGCGACTTATGTTATTTTTCAGCTAGCCCTGAGAGACACCACTGAAATGGATTAGCCATTTACTGTTGTAGTTCAATTTCAATTGCATAGGCATAATCCTGACTCAGTGGATAATTTAATGCCAGTGAATGTCTCTGCCAAATCTGCCATCACACCCAGAGAGAGGAGCAGCAAAAGTTCCTAACCCAAGGATTTGGATGGGATCAAACTGCAAAAATAAGTGCAATTTTGGCAGAAAGTTCTTGAATCTGAATTGACCCCTGTTTTGCAGTGGCGGGATCTTTGGAGCGAATAGGGTATGAACAGCCAGACTCTAGGGCAAAGAAGCTACTTGAGAATCACTTACACAGTGGCTCACTGAAATATCTAGTCTATATTCCCATCAGACAACCTATTGGCTTAAGTTATTGTATGTTTCTTGAGTTAATTAGTAACATGGGACTCGGTTCTTTTGTGATTTCGCATACATGTTAAGTGGCGACTATTGTTTACTCACATAGGTTCTCTTCCTTTATCTAGAGAATAGACAAAGGGGGAAGCGTAACTACAAGGACTATCATATAGAAATGTTGTAAGACTGACTCTGTGAATGCAGTTAGAAATCAAAGCGATTCTTGAGTTAAAACATAGGAACAGAGTCAAACTAAATAACAGAAGGAGAATTAGATACACAAAACTGAAAATTAATCCTATTAAAACATTCTACTAAATAGCTCCATATAACTACATAGTACCTTCACTTCTCTAGTCTCCAACCTGCAATAAACCTATGCTCAAAAAGAGAAGAAAAGGGCCGGAGGGTTAGCTCAGTGGTCCCGGCACCTGCCTCGCAAGCGCAAAGACCTGAGTTCGATCCCCGGTAACCACATATAATGCTGGGCATGGAGACTCACGCCCACCAACAATCAACACCGCATACCACAATGCCGGACGTGGTGGCTCACGCCTGTAATCCCAGCACTCGGGAGGCAGAGACAGGAGGATTGCTGAGTTTGCGGCGGCTTGCCTGGGCACCATAGTGAGCTCAGGGCCAGCCTGAACTACAACACGAGACCCTGTCTCAAAAAGCAAAAAAAAAGAAGAAGAAAAGAGAAGACACATATAATTACAATATATAGATATAAACAAACAAATATAGATATGAGAAGGGAATGAGAAATAAGGAAATAAATTTTCTACCCTCCTCAAATCCCCTAAGACAAAGCAAGAGGTTACAAAGGGAAAAGAAAGTAAATAGCTGATAGTAGAAATCCATGAAAAGTTCTTAGAAAGAATGAAGCAAATAGATAAATTAGAAGAAGAGATGAACCAAAAGTTTGCATCTATTATACTCAATATGCCTATAGTAAATTTCAGGGAACTTCTGGGACACTATGAAAGCAATTCTAAGAAAAAAATCCATCGAAATCAATTCTTACATTATGAAAACAGCAAACTCAAATAAATAACCTATGAGAATCTGAAGATATTTGGGAAACAACAACAAACCAACCCCAAATGGAAATTGAGCAGAATGTTATAAAGATGAGAGCAGAAATCAATGAAATTGAGGCTAAAAATTCTGTTTAAAAATCAGTGAATCAAAGAGCTGGTTCTTCAAAAGAATAAATAAAATAAACAAGCCCGTAGTTAGGCTCACTAAAGGAAAGAGAGAAGACTCATATCAATGCATTTAGAAATGACAAAGGTGAAATCACAATACTGTCAGAATCCAGAAGACAGTAGCTACTTTGAAAAATTATATTCCAACAAATTAGCAAATTTTGGAGAAATGGACAGATTCCTAAACACATACAAACTGCCAAGACCAATCCAAGGAGACAAAAATATATTTAACAATCCAATAACAAGCAATGAAATTGACTCAGTAATAATCTACCAGCTAAAAACAACTCAGGGTCTGGTGGATTCTTAGTTGAATTCTGTAAAACCTTTAAGGATATTATAACATCAGTACTCCTCAAGCTCTTCAAAGAAATTGAAAGGGGACCTGAGATTTAGCTCCGTGGTTCCAGTGCCTGCCTAGCAAGCACAAGGTGCCTGGTTTGATCTCTGGTAACCACATACAACAATACTGGGTGTGGTGACTCACACCCACCAGCAAACAGTACCACATACCACAATGCTGGGCATGGTGGCTCACTCCTGTAATCCCAGCACTCAGGAGGCAGAGGCAGGAGGATTGCTGAGTTCAAGGCTTGCCTGGGCTACATAGTGAGCTCAGGGCCAGCCTGAACTACAAAGCGAGACCCTGACTCAAAAAAAAGAAAGAAAGAAAGAAAGAAAGAAAGAAAGAAAGAAAGAAAGAAAGAAAGAAAGAAAGAAAGAAAGAAAGAAAGAAAGAAAGAAAGAAAGAAAGAAAGAGAGAGA
>PVIC010051162.1:0-12570 GCA_004025085.1 Thryonomys swinderianus
CAAAAACAAATAAAAACCTGAACTGATTATAAGAGATGCTCTCAACAGAGTGCCACTGGCCCCAGGGCAGTTTAAGAAGTGAGAGAGAACCGAGGCTGGTTGAAACAACTTTGAAAGTAATCTGTATACCATCACTTGGGTGGAGTGTGGGATTCTGTTCTGGATATACAGTCATTTGCTTCAGAGTCACCTTCTGATAACATGCTGGTACCTCGGTTCATCAACTTAATTTGTTCCAGATTTTGGAACAAATCTTTGTGTTGTGTGAGAAAGATGGCCACTTTAGTTTATAAACAAAAACACAATTTTGCTGAACATTTCTGTTGGTAATTTGCAAACAGAAGTGTTCATGAACTGAAGTACAGTACCACTGTACTCCCTCAGTGTAATTAAATATGGCTACATTCCCTCTATTGTTTTACAGATAATTTCTGGGGGCATTTAAGAGTAAAAATACAGAATATTCTACATTGTCATTGAGAGGTGCTATTTTTGAAATAAAATGAATTTTTGTGCCAGTGATATTTCCAGCAGCCTCCAGACACATTTTTTTCAACTTTGTTTTTTCTCTAGTTACTCTCTTTGCTATTACTGCTACTCTTGACAATTTTCTCTTCTGTACATTCATTATTGTTTTCCTCTTCTTTTTTATCTCTTCCATGAGGGACACCCTATTCAAAAGTAAAGTTTTCTTAAGATACAAATTTGTATAATTTTTTAATGTCCTGTACTAACAGAAGATCTAAGTCACTTTGCTGGGAGAATTTTTACAGGAAAGATACTGGCAGTTATTCAAGAATAATGGAGGAATCTTATTTAGTAAGTTTGATGGTACTGACCTTCTTAACTAAGAACTTTATGGAATGGGGTATATCTGTCTGTATCATCCTAACTTTGTTCATATAAAGAAATTGTTGTGTATACTTTGTAAACAGTAAATGAGTGGGACAGAGACTGCTTTGTAAAAAAAAGGTTTCCTGGTTTCAAAATTTTGCTGCTGGAGGCAGTAAATAAATATTATGTTACTTTGCTGTGCTTATCTCTTCTGCTTTATCTATATTTGTGTCTAAAAATTCCTCAGAAAATTTGTTGCTTTTCAGATGTTATTTAGGGAGTGGGGTCCATCAGCAAACAACTTTTCATAGTGCAAATTTCAGACCAACCTAGGAACAGAAACTTTAGGTAATAATAAACAGGCTTTGAAATTGAATAATGTGTTTATTTAAAGAATTGTTTCTAAACCAAGTGCATTAGTGCCTGTGATGGCTTGCCAAGTCAGTTCTTACACTTTGTGTGATTGGTTGTTTCTTTGGGCTTCTTTTCAACTCAACAATCTCTTACACACATGTTAAAGACATGGAGGAAATGGTTTCTAATCCGTGCTAGCTGACGCTTGGGGTGTTGGGACAACAGTAAGTAAACCTCTGCCTTGGGTTGTTGTCTTTATGTCTCTTTATTTAGCCTTTTACAGATTTTATCTTTCCTCGTTATTGGATTCTTCATCAGAAAATACCTTTGGTGTGTCATATAGGGAGGTGGGTTGTCACTTAGATCTCCAGAGTACTTTCCTCTGTAGTCAATGGAAAATAATCCATTTCACAGAGCAGTTTAGTGACTTTGTTCAGATTTCCATTAAACCCATGGCAAAAGCGACTTACTATTTGAGAAATAAAATGCTTTTCAGCAGCTATGAGTAATAATGATTTTAAAATATAAACCACTTTTCATCATCAAAAGGCACCAAGTATCACAATGAGTATAATCATTATGTGCTGTGAACAGGCATTTAAAAAAGGAAATTTATGGCCACCAAATAATACAGTGCCACAGGGTATCATCATGTGAAGCCTTGCTTTTTTCAGTACTTTGTTTTTAGAAACTGCTTTGCCTTAACTGAATTTTCTTTGAGTTGAATTTGGCATATAATTCTAAAAAATGGATTTAGCTAGTTACAGCAGTAAGAAATAATTTTAAAGCTCTACTTCTGGATGAGCCATTGTATGAGAAAAAAGTAAAAGTTGCTTGTATTAATTAATAACAGAAAATATATAGATGGGATCGTCTTTTAAAAGTTTAAAAAGTAAGTTTAAAGCCAGATTTCCTTAGCATTCAACATTAAGACCGTTTTTAACTACCTAAAGAAGTTGGCAAGTATATAATACCTGGCTTTCTCAACCATAATGAGTTTCAGGATTAAGAGTGTATTTTTCAGGGCTGGAGATTTAGCTCAGTGTTTCCAGCGCCTGCCTTGCAAGCACAAGGTCCTGAATTTGATCCGGGTAACCACATACAATGCTGGGTGTGGTGACTCACGCCCACCAGCCATCAATACCACATAACCATAGTGCCAGGCGTGGTGGCTCACTCCTGTAATCCCAGCATTTGGGAGGCAGAGACAGGAGGATTGCTGAGTTTGAGGCTTGCCTTGGCTACATAGTGAGCTCAGGGCCAGCCTGAACTACAAAGCGAGACCCTGTCTCAAACAAAACAACAAAACAAAACAAAACAAAAGAGTGTATTATTCGAACTGGGCATGGCCATGCATGCCTGTCATCCTAGACTCTGGGATATCTCTGCTGAGTCAGGAGGATTGCTGGTCCATCTGGGGAAAACCTTTCCATTTATAATCTATACTTAGCATAGGATAGACATTAAACACTTTATAAAACAGATTTGTAATTTAAATTCTGTCCATTACATTCCTTTTTTTTTTTTTTTTTCTTTTTGAGACAGGGTCTCGCCTTGTAGTTCAGGCTGGCCCTGAGCTCACTATGTAGTCCAGGCAAGCCTCGAACTCAGCAATCTTCCTGCCTCTGCTTCCCGAGTGCTGGGATGACAGGCGTGAGCTACCACGCCCGGCTGTCCATTACATTCCTAAACAAAACTGAAACATGTTCTTAGTATATGTGCTGCCGAAGCGAGCACCTGAAACACATTCTTAATGCATTTTGTCTTACCAATCTTGTAACACTTTCAGCTTTATCCCTAATACATTCTTTATCCATTCTCATTCATTAATAATTAAAAATTTTAACAATTTTATTCCATATGCTAGCTGTAAAAATAAATTAGAATATAGAAAAACTTTTCAAGGTAGAAATGATCACTGTTACTGTTAACATTGCTCACAGCTTTCTGGATTTTATATACACATACACACAGGACAGTTTTGACATGATGGGGAAGAGAGATGTTGAAATACAAGTATAACATTCACGTCATTGATTAGTAGGATTTTGTGTCATTTTACGTTTATACAGAAGATCATGGTTTCATAGGTAAACATTTTAACATTTTCTAGTAAATCATTGTTAAATTTGATAATTAAATGTAAGGGTCAATTTGTTTTTTTTTGTTTTTTTTTAGTCAGGGTCTTGCTGTGCTGTTCAGGTTGTCCTTAAACTCACTATATAGCAGAGGCTGGCCTCAATTTCTGAGTGATCTTACTGCCTCAGCCTCACAAGGTTTAGAGTTAGTGGAGATGATAGGTATGTGCCACCACGTCCAGCTATTGAATTAAGAGTCTTGAAAATTTTGTCAAAATAAGGAATTCTCGGGCCGGAGGGTTAGCTCAGTGGTTCCGGCGCCTGCCTCGCAAGCGTAAGGACCTGAGTTCGATCCCTGGTTACCACATATAATGCTGGGTGTGGTGGCTCACGCCTGTAATCCCAGCACTCGGGAGGCAGAGACGGGAGGATTGCTGAGTTCGCGGTGGCTTGCCTGGGCACCATAGTGAGCTCAGGGCCAGCCTGAACTACAAAGCAAGACCCTGTCTCCAACCAAAAAGCAAAAAAAAAAAAAAGGAATTCTCATTTCTTGTACAATTTGTTTTGATCAAGATTTTAGTTCATGGTCTGAACTAGTTTCTAGTGAAGTAATTAATGGTCTGCTGTAAAAAAGAGAAGAGAATATGCAAGCTAGTTTGTCAGAGAAATCAATTTGTTATGTCACAGAAATTGTTCAGGGTGGGAGACTACTAAGGGAAACTTAGAGTAGTGCTAAGTGTCAGATTGTCTTTGTTCTTAGGAAATTGTATTGATAATTGGTATTAGTTTATTTTAATGCCCTGACTGACAAAATAGTCTTGTGTCTTAAACTTCGTTATATCAACCTACAACTCCTGTTACTCCATTGTAGATGTCATAAGAAGTCCACTTTCCTTTCCTGCCCAAGCTATATCCTGTTCTTGACTTGGAATTTTTCTGTATCTGTACCAAGCAACATTAAAAATAAATATTGTAGTATAAAACAAAAGAACTTTGGACCAGAGGGTTAGCTCAGTGGTTCTGGCGCCTGCCTCGCAAGCGCAAGGTCCTGAGTTCGATCCCCAGTAACCATATACAATGCTGGGCGTGGAGACTCATGCTCACCAGCCATCAATACCATATACCACAGTGCCGGGTGTGGTGGCTCACGCCTGTACTCCCAGCACTCGGGAGGCAGAGACAGGAGGATTGCTGAGTTCGAGGCTTGCCTGGATTACATAGTGAGCTCAGAGCCAGCCTGAACTACAAAGCGAGACCCTGTCTCAAAAGGAAAAAACAAACAAAAAAAAAAACAAAATAACTTTTGTTTTTACCAGTATATGCTTAAATTTTATAGACATCATATTCTGGTTTAGCCAGTCTCCTGAATCTATCATTTCTAGAATGCAACTCAAAGTTCTTAAATTTGCCAAATTTGCTATAACGTTTTAAAAAATATATATATTTGAGATTATGAAAATTTCATAATGACTAGAATAGAACCTGCCTTTAATTTTTTGGCTGTATAGTGTCTTAATTCCGTACACTTCTGGTATAGAAGAAAACTGATGCAGAGTAATAGGCAAAGATCCCCTTCTCTAATACTTTTTCCTATGCCAAAAGACAACAGTGAATTGATGGGTTATCATTTGCTGTCAGTATGCACTCTTTGGTATCAGTAGGTACCTTATAAAGAAGTTTGCTGAGAATGACACAGTGAGTACTCCAAGAAAGATGATCCTGATGGTCAGTTTAAAGCCTGGCACTCTTACCATGGATTCAATTCAGGCTTAGTGTGGTAAGTTGCATATCTGAAAGCCTCACCTTACTTAATAAAAGCTCCAAAATGTAAACAGTAATTCAAGTCATAGGCTTTGGAGATGTCAAATCATGCCTAAGAAGTGATTCCTGGACATTATTTTATTTTTTAATATTTTAATATTTTATTGCATTCTACCCCCTCAAGCTCCCTCCCTTACCTATGTACAAAAATTTTGTGGGCCGGAGGGTTAGCTCAGTGGTTCCGGCGCCTGCCTCGCAAGCGCAAGGTCCTGAGTTTGATCCCCAGTAACCACATACAATGCTGGGCATGGAGACTCACACCCACCAGCAATCAATACCACATACCACAGTGCCGGACGTGGTGGCTCACGCCTGTAATCCCAACACTCGGGAGGCAGAGGCAGGAGGATTGCTGAGTTCAAGGCTTGCCTGGGCTGCATAGTGAGCTCAGGGCCAGCCTGAATTGTACAAAGCAAGACCCTGTCTCAAAAAAAAAAATTTTTTTTTGTTTTCATTTTTCTTTTTCTTTTACTTTCTTGTCCCTTCCATCTTTCTTCCTCCTTCCTCCCTTCTTCCCGTCTCATTTGAACACTTCTCTTCTCATTTTCTAACATCCATTACACATTTCTGTGCCTATTTTCACTTTTGGTTTCTCATACCAGAGAAACAATGCGGTATTTAACATGTATGTCCAATGTATTTCAGTTATGATTGTGGTCTCAAGGTCTATCCATTTAGCTATACACGTCTGAGGCTCATCCTTCTTTTTGGACATGGTTTTACGATGTACATATTAAATTACAATGCAGCATTTTGGCACTGATGGAATAGTGAAAATTCCCAATCCTAAAAATTGAGTGGCCCTATTTATCTTTATTTTTTAGGAAACATTAAAGATACTTTCATTTACTCTGAAGTCAGTTCCTTTTCTGCCCACATTTCTGGCAGTACCATAGAGTTAGTTTTGCAGCTGGATTGGTAACAAGGTAGGTTTTCTTTTCTTTGCATTGTTATTGTTTTAAAATTGCTTCAGAATGTTTTTCTTCAATAACTGACTAAATTGTGTAGAATAGGGATTTCTGAGGCACATCAGTAAACTTCCTAGTATGGAGAGTTATTCTTCATACAGTGGTCTACCTGTTTAATGACAGAACTTTTGACTGGCCACTACTTGAATTTTTGACCCATCTTGCTTTGATTTTTTTGGGGAGAGTGTGGTACAGTTCTGTACATCAGTGCCTTTTTTTGTATGGAACACCTTGTTTATATGGTACTGTAATTTTTGCTATCATATAGTATAATACTGTAGTTACATGTAGGTACCTTATAAAGAAGTTTGCCAAGAGTGACACAGTGAGTACTTCAAGAAAGATGATCCTGACAGTCAGTTTAAAGCCTGGCACTCTTACCATGGATTCTTCCATCTTTCTTCCTATATATACCTAATTTTTGCTGACTATCATATAGTATAATAACTGCAGTTACGTGTTCTGTTACACATTACAGTACTGCATAGGAGAGTTTTGCAAATAAAAGCAAAGTTATCAAGTTGGAGTTTCCCTTGACCTTTTCTTTGTTTTGAATATTGTGTATATACTCTAGTATATATTCTAGTTCCTTATTTAATGACTAATTAATGACCTTGTTCCAGGAACAGAAGCTGGTTGTTGAATGAGGAACATCGGTGTTTTAATAATTGCTCTGCTTTTCAGATGTGCTCCCAGGCCATAGAAGAATATAATTTGGTGACATCTAGAGGACACACCCACTTGTGTTACTAGTAGAAGGAATACAAGGGCCTTGGCTATTTGGAAAGACAGTGTCTGTAGATAACTTTTTATTCATGCCTGGCTTTAACCAGCAGCTAGGAGGAGAGGTGTTAGGGATTAAATTAGACCTCACACATGCTAAGAAAGTACTCTACCCTTGAGTTATATGCACAGTCCTAACCAGCAGATTCAGGGAAAAATACATGATTATCATAATCCGCTTTATATACCTAATTTTCTCTCAGTTAACAGCCCTTTGAAAAGTATCAGTTTTCTCATTTTTAAAGTGCTAACTTCTGGCTGAGCATGCTGGTGCTTGCTACTACTCCCAGTTACCAGCAGGTTCCCAAATTCGGGATAATTTGGGACAGTTTAGGAAGACCTGTCTCAAAATAGTATCTAGGCAGAGGGCTAGGGTATAACCAAGGGGGAGAACACTTACCTAATATTCACAAAATCCTGGGTTCAGTTCCAGCCCTCAAGCGACACCCCCCCCATTAAACTTCAAAACTGGCCAGAGTTGAAGTGCTTGCTTTCTGTTTATCATTCCTTTTCCTCAACTCCCAGCAGATTGTCTCCCAAATCTGCTTTCATTATAGGTAGCCAAAGTTCTTTTTTGCTCGTTTTCTATTTTGAAAAGAAAGTAGAAACTTTCTTTGAGGGAATAGAGACTACATTCTTTTTTTTTTAATAGATTTTATTTTATCACATTACCCCAAGCCTCTCCCATCCCTATGTACAAAACCTTTGTTTCCATTTTTCCTGTCTGTTTTTACTTTAATTTCTTGTGCTTTTCTCCCTCTCTCATCCCTAGTTCCCCTTCCTGTTTGGTCACATTCCTTTCTAAGGTATCTTCTGTTTTCAGCCTCAAGTTATGGATCAGGCTGGCATAGTGGCACATGCTTGTAATCCCAGCACTTGGGAGGCTGAGACAGGAGGTTACTGTGAGTTTGAAGCCAGTCTGGGCTACCTAGTGAGTTTAAGGTCATTCTGAATTAAAGTTTGAGAATTTGTTTCAAAAAAGAAAAAAAATTGTGAGCCTTTTAATTCTTTTTGTTTTTTTTTGTACCAGGGATTGAATTCAGGACTCTGGATTTGGCGGGCAGACATAGCACCACGGCGCTAAATCCCCAGGCTGCCTTTTAGTTCTTAAAAGTCATGAAAGATAACATAACAAAAATGAACAGAATTAGGAAATAAGAGAGGCTTTTTTTTGTGTGTGTGTGGTTCTGGGGATCGAAGGCAATCGTTTTTTCTTGAGAAGTAATTATATAGTTACATGAATGGTAATGTAGGGGAAGGATAGCTAAATATAAAAAAAGTACTTTTGGTAGAGTAATAATTTTACTTATTTGATTTCAGTAAGTAATGTTTCAGGAAATAAAAGTGCTAATTTGATTTAATAATTATTACATGCATTGTATACATGCATCAGGTTGTAGCATCACTCTCTCTAAGTGTATATTATGTGTCAGTTAAAATCTTTTTCCAAATGAATTTATTTTGAAGACAAATGAGTATAAATTGTTCTGGTTTTTTAGACAGGATCTCACTATAGAGTTCAAGTTACCCTTGAACTCACTGTGTAGCCCACATTGGCCTTAAATTTATGGCAGTCCTCCTGCCTCTGCCTCTGAGTTCTAGTTCAAGCAGATTGAGCCGTCATGGCCAGCACCGTATAATCCGAAGGCAGTTAAGTTTTGAGAACATGTTTTATAATTAGCAGATTAAAAATTTTCCTGCTGTACCTTTTTTTTTTTTTTTGAGACAGGGTCTCGCTTTGTAGTTCAGGCTGGCTCTGAGCTCACTATGTAGCCCAGGCAAGCCTGGAACTCAGCAATCCTCCTGCCTCTGCCTCCCAAGTGCTGGGATTACAGGCGTGAGCCACCACACCCGGCACCCTTTTTTTTGTTTTTTGAGGTAGGGTTTCACTGGGTATCCCAAGCTGTCCTAGAACTTGCAGCACGCCTCCTCTCTCACCCTCCCAAATTCTCGGAATACAGATGTATGCCACCACCCCTAGACCTGTTGGACATATAATTGCTGATTTAAAATTTTCATTTAGCTTTGCACTCAGAATATCTGTTGGTAATACAAATCGGAATCAATAAGTGGGTTCAAAGTAACTTTAGGGGCTGGGGATTTAGCTTGCCAGAACCACTGAGCTAAATCCTCAGCCCCTAAAAGTTATCATATACCACAGTGCCAGTCATGGTGACTCACGCCTATAATCCCAGCATTTGGGAAGCAGAGGCAGGAGGATTGCTGAGAGTTTGAGGCCACCCTGGGCTACATAGTGAGTTCAGAGCCAACCTGAACTGTAAAGCAAGACCCTGTCTCAAAACAAAAAACAAAGGAAACTTTTAGAAGAATAATTACATAAAGCATTCTTGAATGAATACAATTTAAAGAGTAATTCAGAATGGTTTTGTTTTGGCCTAGGAAACAAATGATAGTAGAATCATCAAATCAAGGACAAATCTTCCTTAAGTAGAATTACCTTGATTTATCCACAATATGGCTGCCTTCCCATCTGTAGCATATTGATACATGAGGAATTACATAGAGCCAAAAAGCTCGTTTCCTATCATTGACACCTACATGGCTGCTAAGTAACTCCATGTTTGAGTAGGAAATATTTCTTGTGTGGTGTAAGGGTTGCAACTTGAAATTCCATTTAGATAATAAAATAATTTGTGGATTGTGGAGTCTAGATAAATTTAGGCATAGAACATCAATTTGTTTAGAAATGTCAGCCCTTTCAGTTTTACAGAGGTGAACTGTAATTACTATTTTAGCAGTTTATACCTTGTTCATGTATGCTGTGTGTTAAAAGAATCTGGCCTCTAAGGCCTTTCAAACATAATTTTTGCGGGAGTTTAATAATTAAACTATAATATTTCTCAGGAAAGTTAATATATTCTAGGCCCATGTTTAAATAAAACATGTTTTTGTTGCCTGCATTTTAAACAGGTACTGCTTTTTTCTTTTGAAGTAGTAAATTTGCTTTTCAGACAGATTTATAGCTGTGCATTCAGAATAGTGTTGAAGGTATTCTTTATCTGTAGTTTATAAATTGGAGAATCTGTATGTGCTTTAAACTTTTTTTTTTTTTTTTTTTGCTTTTTGAGACAGGGTCTCACTTTGTAGTTCAGGCTGGCCCTGAGCTCACTATGGTGCCCAGGCAAGCTGCCGCGAACTCAGCAATCCTCCTGTCCCTTCCTCCCGAGTGCTGGGATTACAGGCGTGAGCCACCACGTCCGGCATTGTGGTATGCGGCATTGATTGTTGGTGGGCATGTCTCCACGCCCAGCATTATATGTGGTTACCGGGGATCGAACTCAGGACCTTGCGCTTGCGAGGCAGGCGCCGGAACCACTGAGCTAACCCTCCGGCCCTGTGCTTTAAACTTTTAGAAGGATAAATATAAACATTTCTTGAATGAATACAATTTTTTACTAAAGGATGAAAATTGAGATAAATTTTCAGTAAAAGCTGCTTCTGTTAAACTGTATTACCATATGCTATATAAAAGGAAATTTTGAAGTTAGAATGTCACTACTACTATGTAGTACAATGATATGTAGGTTGGCAAAGGAATCAGAAAGGTAGGTGGGTTCTTTTTTGAAAGTAGCATCCTACTGAAATTACCCATTCAGTCTTTTTAAAATACGTGCACTTGGCCAGAAAGTTACCTCACTGCTTCTGGCATCTGCCTTGCAAGTGCAAGGTCCCAAATTCAATCTCTGGTAACCACATACCACAATCCTGGGCAGGCGTGGTGACTCACGCCCACCAGCAGTCAGTACCACAGCATCACAAGGCTGGGTTTGGTGGCTCATGTCTGTAATCCCAGCACTTGGGAGGCAGAGCAGGAGGATTGCTGTGAGTTCAAGGCTTACCTGGGCTACATAGTAAGTTCAGGGCCAGCCTGAACTACAAAGCAAAACCCTGTCTAAAAACAAAAAATATAAGGTCAAGGTCCAGATTTCTTTATTTCGAATGTGGATTTTCAGTTGTTTCAATGATATTAGTTAAAAAGACTCTTTCCCTCCATTTCATTGCTTTACTCCTTTGTCAGAGATCAATTGGCTATATTTACATAAATCTAATTCTGTACTTATAGTTCTGTTGATCTAGTTTATTCTTTTAACAACCACACAGTCTGGATTACTGCAGCTTTATAGTAAGTTTTGAAGTTTAGTAATAGTGGTCCTCCGGATTTGTTTTCACTCAGTACTGAGTTGACTTTATGGATCATTTGTCATCCACTTCACAAAATAAGTGGCTTGGATTTTGATTGAAATTGCATTGAATATATAAAACATATATCTTGAGGGCCGGAGGGTTGGCTCAGTGGTTCCGGCGCCTGCCTCGCAAGCGTAAAGACCTGAGTTCGATCCCCGGTTACCACATAGAATGCTGGGCGTGGTAGCTCACACCTGTAATCCCAGCACTCGGGAGGCAGAGACGGGAGGATTGCTGAGTTCGCGGCGGCTTGCCTGGGCACCATAGTGAGCTCAGGGCCAGCCTGAACTACAAAGCAAGACCCTGTCTCCAAAAAGCAAAAAAAAAAAAAAAAAAAAAAAAAAAACATGAGAACATTGAGTCTCCCTATCCATGAATATGGAATCTTTCTCTATTTACTTAGTTTTGTAGTTTTCTTCAAATATTATATATACCTAATTTTGGGAAATATTAATGTAAATGGTAATACGTTATAAATTGTATATTCGACCTATTCATTGCTGTTTTATAGGAAGGTATGATTTCTTATAAATTAAGTTTGTATGCCACAACCTTACTGTAATTTATTAGTTTTGAGAGTCTTTTTGTCAATATGTATTTTCTATGTAGATAAATATGCTGACTGCAAATGAGAGTTTAATTTCTTCTCAAATCTTTGCATCTTTTATTTCATTTTCTCATTGTAATTCATTAAGTTGAATTTCCATTGCAATGTTGAAAGGAGTGGTAAGAGGAAATAGTCTTGCCCTATTTCTTAGTGTAAGAACTTTAAATTCCTTACCATTAAGTGTGATATTTATTATGTTATTTTTGCAGACAACCTTCATGAAGTTGAGAAAGTTTTCTTCTATTTTTAGTTTGTTAGTTTTTTTTTTAACCGTGAATGGACATTGGATATTGTTAAATGCTTTTTTTTAAAATCAGTTACAAGATTTTTCTTAAGTCTGTTAAGTATTACTCTTTTTTTAATGTTAAACCAATCTTCCATACTTGGGATCAGGCTCACTTCATTATGATGTGTGATTCTTTGTGTATATTACTGGATTTGATCTGCTAAAATTTATTTGTTGGCAATTTTTCCATCTACTGTGTTTAAAGTTACTTTTATTGATACTATTTTAATATACTTAATGACTACATTCATCATACCTTTGCAAAGAATTTGTACCTGTTAATGATATATCTTAATTCTTTCTTTTTTCCCTATTCACTTCTGTCCTTCTTCTTCTCTGAAACGTACTGTTCTGTAGTTTTCTTGTAGCATCTTTTTTTTAAATTGAACTCTTTATTGGTACAATTTATATACATCTCACAATCACACATAACATTGGGGATTTGTACCAATATATGACACAGTCAGTTCTCGTTTTTACCCATATCCCCACCCACCCACACCTCCCCACCCCCTAAATACATGCTTTTTTATTTTCTTTCAGAATCATATTTATTCCTCCCCCTCATTACATCCCCACACCAAATTTCCTTTGGAAATTTCCCATTCTACAAAGATTGTCATACTTTCTAGA
>PVIC010051163.1:0-12563 GCA_004025085.1 Thryonomys swinderianus
TCACTATGTAGCCCAGGCAAGCCTCGAACTCAGCAATCCTCCTGTCTCTGCCTCCCGAGTGCTGGGATTACAGGCATGAGCCACCATGCCCGGCCACTCTCTGTTCTTATAAGAAATATTTTCTCTGTGAATACTGTATAAATTTTATTTGCTTAGCATTCAGTACTCCTTTAACCCATTTCATTTTTTATATTGCACTTATTATCTGTGTATTATTTTTATCCTTCTGTAGAGTGCAATCACTTTCTTTTATTTCTGTATCCTTAATAGCCTAGAATAATACTTTGTGGGTAAAGTGTGTGTTCAAATGTATTTATTAAATGAATGAATGAATATATAAATCTGTAGCAGTTTGCAATGATGAAATATAAATTTAATAATCATAGCCCCCCAGCCATAGGAATGGGTGAGATTTCCAAGGGACAGTGTATAGCCAGAGCATGAAGGTGGATTCACTTTTAAGCCTTGCGCCACTATTCCATGTGTAAATCAGACTAGGAGAGCCCAGTGAATTGGGAGGAAAATCAGTAGAGACTGAAACTAAGAGGGAATGTTCTCAGGATACAGCTGTGTTGAATAATGCTGAGAGGTTGGTTCAAAGGTGGTTTGCCAAATTTCATTTGGCAAGTGAAGACTATTTTGAGGCCCTGAAGAATTAGGTCAGTCGAACAATTGGGATAGAAACAAGACTGTGGGGCAAATGAAAGAAATAAGTTAAATAAGTAGGGAGAGTGAAGTAGAGAACTTAGGGAATTTTTGTGGTGAAGGATAATAGAACAGAGAATTGGGTTATCACTGAGAGGAGGAAATGGACTCAGGAGGACCTAAGTTTTCTGATTTGGGACCTACCTATCCTGGCACATCTTCTTATATTGAGGTCTAGCTGATAGTTAACTGGAGGGTTGAATCTTGGTGTCTTTTTTTTTTTCTTTTCCTTTTTGAGACAGGGTCTTGCTTTATAGTTCAGGCTGGCCCTGAGCTCACTATGTGGCCCAGGCAAGCCTTGAACTCAGCAATCCTCCTGTCTCTGCCTCCCAAGTGCTGGGATGACAGGCGTGAGTCACCACGCCCGGCACTATGATATGTGGTATTGATTGCTGGTGGGCATGAGTCTCCATGCCCAGCATTGTATGTGGTTACCAGGGATCGAACTCAGGACCTTGGGCTTGCAAGGCAGGCACTGGAACCACTGAGCTAACCCTCCGGCCCTCTTGGTGTCTTTTTGCAGAGCTTTCTTCTCAACTTTTGTCTACGAGGTTCTCTTCTTTCATTACAGTGCTTGGTAACTGATTCCTATTTAAATGAAACTTCCATAAATCAAGTTTTTGCTTTTTAAACACTGATTTTACGATGCTTTATAATTACCAGATAATTTCAGGTGCCAATAGTAGTGATAGTAATCATAATAATGAGATGCTAACATAATGACATCTACTGCATATGTAAGGCCATTTGAAGAATTTATGTTCTTTTTTAAATTTAATAGTGAAAACCCACCCTCAAAGGCAGGTATTGTTCTTAACCTCAACAAAGAATCTAGAGATTGAAATTACGGCTAGTGTGAGTAATTTTTCAAAGACTATACAGTAGTAAGTGCTGCCTATGGTTGTGGAGATTTTGTTCTTAGCTGTGCTGTTTTGTCTGTACATTAGTATATGTGCTGCCAAAGTGAGCATGTCTTTCTATACATTAACAGAGCAAGTGAATGTTCTACCTTCTAATTATGTTCTCAACCTTTGGGAAATTATTTTGGTAAAGCCAGGAATTATTTTTCTCTGCTTTGATGTCTATTATATAAATGTATGTTTAGACTGGGTTATACATAACTATGATTTTTAAAATAATGCAGTTTTAGAGGTAGATGTGATATTTACTTAATGATGCAAACAATTTATTAATCAAATAGACCTATTTCCTAAATTGCAAAAATCTCCCCCCCCCTTTGCTCTCTCTCTTTTGGTCTCTTTTCTACTTTGTTGGTTATAAACTTTAGTTTTAAATCTATTTGTCTTATGACAATAAGTACTATGTATTTCTTGAGTGGCTTTAGTAACCTTCCAAGACTCATCATTTCTTGAATAGCAGAGTAGCCATTTCAGGTACTTCTTAAATACACTCTCTGATTTCATGACATTTCATTTTAACAGTGATAAAGAACGTGTTCATGGGCATCATTGAAAAAGAATGTTAAGATTGTTTATGTGGTAGTTTACACTTATCTATTATAGGAAGGCCTATTGGTATGCTTACTATAGAATTTTAAATACATGTGTAATTTAAAATTGGTTATTATGTTAGTAATATGCTATGTGACAAATAAGCTTTTTTTTTTTTTTTGAGACAGGGTCTTGCTTTGTAGTTCTGGCTGGCACTGAGCTCACTATGTAGCCCAGGCAAGCCTCGAACTCAGCAATCCTCCTGCCTCTGCCTCCCGAGTGCTGGGATTACAGATGTGAGCCACCACGCCCGGCCAAATAAGCTTTTAAGAATTAAAATTTTGAGATTATTTTGGGAGTAGAATTTAGTTTTTAAATTATGAACTTGAGTATCTTCATTTCAGAGGATTTGTCAGACTATAGCTGATAAAGTAATAAAGTTGTCTTCTAACATTGAAAAGCTAAAAAAATTGTTTTTATACTTTTTGTGAAACTCTCAAAACACAACATAAATATTTTACTGAAGGGCTGGAGGGTTAGCTCAGTGTTTCCGGTGCCTGTCTCGCAAGCTCAAGGTCCTGAGTTCGATTCCTGGTAACAACATACAATGCTGGGTGTGGAGACTCATGCCCACCAGCAATCAACACCTCATACCACAATGCCGGGTGTGGTGGCTCATGCCTGTAATCCCAGTACTCGGGAGGCAGAGACAGGAGGATTGCTGAGTTCCAAGCTTGCCTGGGCTACATAATGAGCTCAAAGCCAGCCTGAACTACAAGTGAGACCCTGTCTCAAAAAAAAAAAAAAATTTACTGAAGTAATTGTAAAGAAATTTGAAATATCTAGACTTAGTCTATTTTAATGCTTGTACAGACTGTCAGAGGCAATGAGGAAGAACTGGGAAGAGAGGGAAGAGAAGATAACATTATCTTTTTATTCTTTTTTACTGATAAAAATATGTTAATACTTTATGCAATATAAAATTACCCTGGAACTTCTGAAAAATATTCTGTTCCTTTTTAGTTTTAAGAAAAATTTCATTAACCTAGAGATGTTGAAATTATTCAGTAGAAATCTGTGTATCCTTGTATTTATTTTTCTTATTTCTTACAGATAAATTCTGTTTCTAGTAAGAAGTAAAATTTAAAAAGAAAAAAATTTTCCTAAGAACTGTAAGAATACAGAGTTCTAAATAATCTACAAGTTACTTGTAGATTTATTTTGGCCCAGAAATGTTCCTTTGGTATGTCTTGAAGTAAACTTTTCTATGTATCTTTGATTTTCTATCTCCTTTCATTTAGTTTCATGGAATTTTAATCTATATTTTAATTTTTAAAAATTGATTACATATGATCTGTTATTTTGTGGGATCGATTGGAAGTTATATTTTCTTTTAGTTCATATTCAAAGAAATATCTGCCAGTCAGGCATGTTGGTGATCCAGGAAGAAAGTTGTATTTCTAATCCTTTCAGTCATGAATCATGTTAAGTTTACATAATCATTCTAGGCTTACAAATGACTGCTGAGGAATATGGAAAATGAAATAAATTTCTTAACCCATTACAACTCTGGATTTATAATTTAGTGGAAAGTTTTAGCTGTTTCCTTTAGACTTCAGGGAACAATAATTTTGTTATTTGTTGTGATAGCCACAGCTAAGTCAGAAATTTTAAATGCTTGGATATTATGATATGTCTTGGATTTAATCTATTTAATTTTTCTATAATATTTACTAGTCAGTAAGGCTCTACTAAATCAAATTAAAGGTTTTTTTCAATATGGTCAGTATGTGCAATATTTTCTGCTGTTGTTAAGTCCAGATTGTTAAGCTTGTAAACCATACTAGCAGAGTAGCTCATTAATATTTAGTGACTATTAATTTGTATTCATTTACAAGGAGTACGACAGTTCTTTACATCTGCTACTATGCTGAATTCTCACAAAGCTCTTTGAAGCATACACCACTATTAGTTCTGCTTTTATAGATACTATTAGTTAAAACTTGGCAAGGATCACATACATAAGTATTAAGTAGCAGAGCCTAAATTTGAATTCCCCTTGTTTAGGAAAGTGATATTATTTACTACATTACTATAACTACTAGTAATATTATCTCTATAACTCTGTGCTACAGATGAGGAAATTTAGTTATGTTGAAGCTAAGTTATTTGCCTATAAAGAATTTCATTGACTACTTACCTACTTGGTGTTTCTCTACAATTAATGAAGTGAATGTGCTGCTTTCTTTGATTGTGTTAAAACTGACTGCTATAGTGTGTCTTTTTTGGCGGTACAGGAATCAAACTCATGACCTTGCACTTTCTAGGCAGGCGCAGTGCCACTGAGCTATATCCCCGACCCTAAATGGGATTGCTGTTAACAATTTCATTAGTTTATTGCATTTCATATACAAAAATAAATGTGTTGTGTTAAAAGCATAAAAACACTCCAACTATAAGATTTTAAGATCAGTATCTTTCTAGAAGTGCAGTAAGAGACTGGCTTTACTTAGGCACTAATTTTGATCCTTTTTTTTCTTTCTTTTTTTCTTTTTGAGACAGGGTCTCGCTTTGTAGTTCAGGCTGGCCTGCCCACTATGTAGCCCAGGCAAGCCTCGAACTCAGCAATCCTCCTGTCTCTGCCTCCCCAGTGTTGGGATTACAGGCCTGAGCCACCACGCCTGGCACTGTGGTATGAGTTATTGATTGCTGGTGGGTGTGAGTCACCACACCCAGCATTGTATGTGGTTACCGGGGATCAAACTCAGGACCTTGCACTTGTGAGGCAGGTGCTGGAACCACTGAGCTAAATCTTCGGCCCAATTTTGATCCTTTTTAAACAAAGGATAATTGGTTTATGTGCTTTGTGTATATGGTATTCTCTTTGTCTGCAATGAACTGTTCTTCCATGCTGCTTCCCTCCTTTCCTTTTTAAATTGAATTCTTTATTGGTACATTTTATATACAGCTAGCAATCACACACAATATTGGGGAATTTGTACGAGTATATGACACCAGATAATTCTCAATTTTACCCACATCCCTACCCACCCACAACCCCCACCCCTTATATACATTTCCCCCCTTTTCTAACTCCTTTCCCCCCTAATAGTATATCAAATCTCATCTACCTTGTCTCTGAGACTACCGTAGAAATAACCTCTTCTTCCTTTTAACTTCCAAAATAGTTCAAGATTTAATTATTTCACATAGTTGATGGACTTTTTCATCCAACAGTACATCCTCAAGTAACTTCTGAAAAAAATATGTAGAAAGTATGTTTTCTGAGTTCTTGAATATTTTAACATGACCATTTGTTGCAAATTTTATTATATAACCCAGTGATGATGAACCAGTTAGAGCTTTGAGTGATTCAAAAAGTCTGTGTGGCACATGTGCCACAGTTTTGCAGTCACCAACAACAGCCTATGTATAGTTTCCAAATCCATTAATATTGTTCTTCTCAGAAATGTGAAAGCTCTAATGTCTTTTCTCACTGTTACCTGAATTTAAATGTCAGTCTGATTCTTGTTTTTTTTGTTTCCTCTTTGAAATTAGAAGGGGACAGTGATTACCTCAGGCCTCTTCTTTAAGGATAGGGAGGTTTATGAAAGGAATTGGACTCCCTTACCTTTGACAGTCTTTTACATTATTCATAATAGAAAGTTGCATGGAATAGTAGTTAGGAGCAGATTGTGGAAACACACTGCTCAGGTTTGCTTGTTTTGTGAGCTTGAGCAAATTACTTAATCCTTCTATGTCTGTTTCTTCAGCTTTAAAACGAGGTTAACAGTAATAATAGCAAGGCTTGCTAGGATGAGTTAATATTTATAGATACAAAAAATTGTATTTTACCAGATATAAGGTAGTCTAAAGGTTGCCAGACTTAACTGCTTCTGGGCCAAATCTAGCATATGGCCTTTTTTGTAATGATTATGGGTTAAGAATTGTTCTTACATTTAAAAAGATTGTTAAAGACAAATAAAATGTTACCTTGATCTTTACAGAAAATGTTTATCAGCAAACTTACCATATTTTATGGGCTTGTTAAAAATTATAGTGATCTCATTTCAGGAGAATAAAATATGAAAATAAGATTAGAATTTTTTTGAACTTCACCAATTTTTTAATCCGACTTAATTTTGATTAATGTTTTGGAGTTTACAGTTGTTAATAACATACCTAATGACAGTGAGCACCATTGTTTATAAAGAAGCACAGTTTAAATTTTATAAGACTATTTCCCCCACCTTTTTGGTCTTCAGGCTAAGGCCTAGATAAATTTACCAAACGATCTTATCTTTTTCCTTTGTCTCTTTCCATTCATTGTAATTAAACTTGTCAATTATGGCAAGAAAAATGTGTAGTGTAATTAAAAGGCATTGGACAGAGAAAAAATTTAAAATTTTTGGTTATGAATATACTGGCTTCATAAAGCCATACCCTTGAGTGAATCAGGAGGCCTGTGCAGTAAGGTGGAGTGCTACAAAGCAAAGGAAAACAGTAAAATTTCAGAAAGAAATAAGGAAAAGAAAAACAGTAGTTAACTATTTGATAGTGTAGTACATCACCAAGTAAATGTCTTTATGCCCTGTTCGGTCATGGAAAATTCTAAAGATTGTGGAAATCAAGCCATACTTTGTTTTAGACTCTGTCTGTGACAAACATGCCTCAAATCCATTGTTTTCTGCAATATGGTGTTCATGTTTAAAATATGCTTTTGTGGAATAAAGTTCATTTCTGACATAATATATCTGACCTTCCTCAACTAGTGCTGTTTCTTTTCTTGAAACGCATGTTTGTTATTACTCTTTTTTTTTTTTTTTTTTTTTTTGAGACAGGTTCTCACTTTATAGTTCAGGCTGGTCCTGAGCTCCCTATGTAGCCCAGGCAAGCCTTGAACTCAGCAATCCTCCAGGCTCTGCCTCCCGAGTGCTGGGATTACAGGCGCGAGCCACCATGCCCAGCACTGTAGTATGTGGTATTGATTGCTTGTGGGCGTGAGTCACCACGCCCAACATTGTATGTGGTTACCAGGATCGAACTCAGGACCTAGCACTTGCGAGGCAGGCGCCGGAACCACTGAGCTAAATCTCCGGCTCATTACTCTGTCTTTTAGAAAGTCTGTAAGGCATTGAGCTAAGAAAAGAAACTAACAGTCAAAGGAATTACATTAAAGAATACATGCATTTTCATCATTAATATATATGGATTTTGTCCATCTATTGGTAACTTAAATATTAGTATTTATACTTCAGACAAGTGGAATCAATGTTAGACTCAGTATTCTTAGTGTTTTTTGCTGAGTGAAAATTTGTTATATATGTGTTAATGTAGGTTTTCTTGATTGGATTTTAAAATCCAGTAATATTACTTCCACTCAACTGGATTCTTAAATTGATAAACTTCTAAGTATAAGTGGTAGGCTGTTTTTAATCTTAAATAATCATTCAATTTGTATCACAGAGTTTGTAGGTTATAGTTTCTGAATTCTAAAAAGTGGAATAAACTAATCATTGCAAATTTGTTTTGCAGTTTTTAAAAGTTGTTCAAGGGTTATTTGATTGTGATAAGTAAACAACAGAGGGAAGTATTCAGACTTCTGGTGAAATGCTGTTATTCATTATACTGTAATTGCTATGTATACAGAAAGCATGACAGAATGGCTCATTTTAAACCTAGTAATATAGCTAGATTGGCTGTTCTGAGTAAATTCCTGATGCCATTATTCTTTTATAATTGGTCTCATAAAAGCAGAATAAAGAAAGTATAACTATCCAAACTATTTAGAACTATAATGGAGCTTTAGTTTTTTTAGGGAAATAGCTACCATATATAGCTATACCTTGGCATCAGCTTATACTTAAAAATGCAGTTTCCCTGTTCACAGGGATTTAGTAGGCTTAGTATGGATTCCAGGATTTGTACTTTTTGTTAAATAATTTAGCAGTCCTGAGGGTTGAATCCAGAGACTTGGCATTAAGCTATATTCCCATCTCTTTTTATTTTTTTGAGACATGATCTTGCTAAGTTACCAATTGCCCAAGCTGGGCTTAATCTTGTAATCTTCCTGCCTCATTATTCCAGAGTGCTGAGATTACAGGTGTGCACTGCCATGCTCCGATAAAGAAAAATAGGTTTGTTAACATTATACTGTGGGAACCTTGGAGATTATATTCTTTACTTTTTTTGAGGTTTGTAGTTACTTGTTATAGGTTTTTGTTGATGGCTTGTTTAGTGACTTTTCTAAACTAGTTTTGCAAAGTCTGTATTACTTTGTTTTGTGGTTACTGAATAAGTGTTCTTGTAGCCAGGCAAGCCTCAAACTCAGCAATCCTCCTAGCTCTGCCTCCTAAGTGCTGGGATTACAAGCATGAGCCACCATGCCCAGCACTGTGGTATGTGGTACTGATTGCTGGTGGGTGTGAGTCACCATGCCAGGTGTTGTTGTATGTGATTACCAGGGATTGAATTTAGGACCTTGCCCTTGCTAGGCAGGTGCAGGAACCACTGAGCTAAGTCTCTGGCCCTGAATAGCGTTCTTTTACTCAGTGATCATCTGGTGTTTTGATAGTTTCTTTTAATGTCTTGAAACAGAAGGAAGGGAAACAAAAAAAGAAAAAGAAAAGGTTAAAAAAAAGAAGCTTAAATCATTCTCCTACTCTTTTCAGATTGACTTTGTGTTTTAGGCCATTTCTACCATGTGTCTAGTCTTGGGCATTCACAGTTCCTGCTCGATTGTTTAGATCTGGCAGAGCTTTTAATAGCCCTTACTCGCCTGTCTGTGTCCTCTCCTAGTCTTTTCCCTTTCAGGATCTTCAGTGTTCCTGTTGGTCAGTGTGATGTTAAATTGTCTTAGGATATTGTATGTAGTGTTGTGCCTTCAAATACTTAAGAAAAAAGCTACAGGGGAAATTGCTGCAGCTATGAGACTATTCTGAGTCAAAAACCAAACCAATCCAAAACAAAAACCAAAGGGCAGCCCTGAGCCTATCCTTTAGGGAGCTGTTAGGTCCAAACTTTCTAACCACAATCCCTTTAAAATAAGGTCTTTATCGCTCTTTGTGGGCCTTAGAACCTGCACCAGGAATATGAATTTCTCACAGCTGTCCCATTCTGGGGTGTGGTGGAGGCAGCAAGCAATTTAAAATGCCAGAGTACTCTCTACAAAGCATCTGGTGCTTTCTTTACCATGGCTTCCTCCCCTGTTATAAAATTTCACCAGATTCTAGAGTTTAGGAGTAGTTTCTTCTGACAGTTTTTTTTGCCAGCCCATTGATTGTTCTTGTGGAGAGACTCCTCCATTTTTGGTGAGGTCTACTCAATAAGCTTTTTACCAAGAAAAAATAAGTAGTGCTATGATATACATGTGTGTCTTTAACCCTGTGCTTAATAATGTTTTATTTATGATTTTGACAAAGCTCTGTGTCTTGTTTATCAGATTTGAGAATGACATTACCCAGGAAGATTTATATATTGAGATACTGAACTTAAAATACAGAAAATGTTGATGTGCTTTGGAAATCTATCTTTGGGCCTCTTCTTATTTTCTGGAGTATCACACATCTTTACTACCAGTTTACTACCAGTATCCACATCTTTACTACCAGTTTCCCAGTAATCTTTAAATCTGTATCTCTGTTACAATTATTACTGCTAAACTTTCAACATGTACACACAGGGAAGAAAATAAACATAAACTGAATAGTAAACATAGTCTTGAAGTTTCTTGAAGATTTGCTGAGGGAAGATGAGATGGGAGGCAGGTTCATTGCTATTATGTAGATTGTTTTTTAGTACGAATTATTGCTACTGCAAACTAGGGCCTTAGCCTTGAACTACATTCCCAGCCATTTTTAAACATTTTTGAGACAGGGTCTTGCTAAGTCATTGAGTTGCTCAGGCTGGGCTTGGTTTGTTATTTTGCTGCCTCAGCCTCCAGGAGTGCTGGGGTTTTAGGCATGTGTCACCTGACTTGGCTTCATTTAGATCTTAAGTGACCTCCAAGGTACATGTGGTAAAAGGTTGTTTCCCAGGGTGATAGTATTAGGAGATGGTGGAACCTAAGAAACAAGGCCTTGAAGAGGAAAATGAGATCCAAGTCCTTTTTCTTTCACTTAATGGTTGTAATAAAATATTCTTGGGCAGTTTTGTTCTACCACATGTTTCTACTGTAATGAAACACCAGAGACTCAAAACAATAGGACCATGTGATCATGGGCTAACACTTCAAAAACTGTGAAACAAATTTTTCTGTTTCCTTTATAAATTGTTAATCTCAGGTGTTTGTTATAGTGGCAAGAAGCTAACACAGTCTATATGTCTCCTAATAAAAGAATAACCTGCTTCCTGGAGTGAAACTTCAGGAGAAAATTATCACATGCACCTTTGCATTAAGGACATTAAATAACTTTTAGGAATGAGTTCAACAGTGTTTTAAAAGAAGCATGTATCTTTCTTATCTATATTGAGTACAGATCAAGGACACATAGAGTTATAGTTTAGCTCAGGCATATATTGTTATTCTAAGTGTTTATCTTGCTCTACCTATATTGCTATAGATGGGCACAGGCAGAGAAGAAAAAGTCTAGTTGACCTTTCACCTAGAGTTAAGTGTCTGTCATGGAAGCCATGTTATGTTGTCCCAGTTTCTGGGATGGTTGTCCTCTGACAAGTCTCAGCACACAGTCCACTGTTGGAATTATGATATTTTCTAAAGAGAACTGTCTCAAACAAGCTAATTTTCTCTTTCCAGGGACACTCACATTAAATGACTCATTTATAAAGGCATAACCATCCATTAATGTAATTTAGGACAACAGAAGGAATGTCTTAGCTGCCTCTTTGTAGTACTGTCTAGGAAGTTTTAAAAGCTGAGAATAGGGATTGGAGATTTAGCTCAGTGGTTCCGGTGCCTGCCTTGCAAGTGCAAGGTCCTGAGTTCGATCCCAGTAACCACATACAATGCTGAGCGTGGTGACTCAAGCCCATGAGCAATCATTACCACATACCACAGTGCCGGGCGTGGTGGCTCACGCCTGTCATCCCAGCACTCGGGAGGCAGAGGCAGGAGGATTACTGAGTTCGAGGCTTGCCTGGACTACACAGTGAGCTCAGAGCCAGCTGAACTACAAAGCGAGACCCTGTCTCCAAAAAAGAAAAAAAAAAAAGCTGAGAATAAAAGCTTACCTAAATGTTTTTATATTCTTACAGTAATTCACTAATTTCACCTTTTGAGATATTTGGAAAGTTTTTAGGTTCTCTCAGCTGTCAGTTGAAGTTTTCATTACTACATGTGATTAAAGACCCAGAAAACACCACCGAGGCTAGAAAGAATGTGAGAACACATTCATTGGAAATATTTGGAAGATCCTACTTGAAGCTGTAAAGATTTTAATATGTAGATTTTGATTTCCTTCTCTATGGCTTTAGTCACTATATTTGGTTTTAGAGTCAATGATAGAGGTAGTCAGTATTGTAAAGCCCATTAACTTAACCATTTTCGACTAGATTTATAAAACAAAACAACTGTCATAAGGCTCAACATTGTGAAAAATAACATAAAAGTAAGTGGCATCTTAGTCATTTTCTTGTCACTGTTACATAATACCTTACACCCACAACTTGAAGGAGAAGAGGTTTATTTTGGCTCATGTCCTAAAAATTTCAGTCCTTGTATGGTTGGTAGCACAGTGGATGGGTAGGTAGAGGAAAGCTGCTTTACCTCTTGGAGGACAGGAAGCAGAGAGTCAATGGAGGAGGAGTTGGGAAGGAAATATATCCCTCTAGGTCATGCCCACAGTGATCTGTCTCTTCTGACAAGGCTTGACCCCTTAAAAGCAAGTCAGCTATACTGGTCCCATATCCAGTTAATTTCTAGACACTTTAGGCTTTGGGGGCTGTTTTAGATCTAAACCATACCAAGAGGGTGTTAGGAAGGGTAAGTGCTGAAGTGTCTTTGTTATGAAGGATAGCAGAAGATATACTCCAGTCACATTCTGTTGTGGTTGATTGTATGACAGAGGGACAAAAGGGAAACTAGTAGTTTTCATTTTAAGTCTTTATATGCTATACCAGCTTTTTAAAGAAATGAAACATAGTGCATGCATAATGTCTATAAAACAACCAAGATGTAGAGTTGGTGGTGGTATATGTGCATGTATATATCCGAGATAGAGGAACTTCTTTTTTTTTTTTTTTTTTTGAGACAGGGTCTTGCTTTGTAGTTCAGGCTGGCCCTGAGCTCACTATGTAGCCCAGGCAAGCCTCGAAGTCAGCAATCCTCCTGTCTCTGCTTCCCGAGTGCTGGGATGACAGGCGTGAGCCACGACGCCCGGTTAGAGGAACTTCTTGAAAAATTTTGCTTGTTTTTAACTTATTTATTTATTTATTTATTTTCGAGGCAGG
>PVIC010051164.1:0-12564 GCA_004025085.1 Thryonomys swinderianus
GCTTTGTAGTTCAGGCTGGCCCTGAGCTCACTATGGTGCCCAGGCAAGCCGCTGCGAACTCAGCAATCCTCCTGTCTCTGCCTCCCGAGTGCTGGGATGACAGGCGTGAGCCACCACGTCCGGCATTGTGGTATGCGGTGTTGATTGTTGGTGGGCGTGTCTCCACGCCCAGCATTATATGTGGTTACCGGGGATCGAATTCAGGACCTTGGGCTTTCGAGGCAGGCGCCGGAACCACTGAGCTAACCCTCCGGCCCCAGCCTGTTGCCTATTTATCCAAACAGCTTGACCTTGTAATAAAAGGTCTTAAGGTTTACAAATCTTAGGGTCAGCTGTACTTCCTATCCACGAGGCCCAAAAGATTACTCTCCATGAGCCCCTACAGGCATGTTCTTCACACAACTTCTCTGATCTTCTCATCATGCTTTAACCTTTCTCTCTCTGGCTGAAGTTCAAGTCCTACACTTTCAGCTCTTAAAGCTCTTGGATACCTTCTGCTGCTTGTCTGTCCTAAACCCTGCCAATCTCCTCCCAGTATCTGACTCCCCAGACTCCACCACCCCCAGCATGAGTGGCCAGATTCCTTGATTTTACTGTCATTCAATTCCACCACATAACCTCAGAACATATTCCAGAGTCAACTAACTGGTTTATTGATATGAGTGCTTCAAATACCACCCCTTCCTAGGCATGGTACACCATCATTAAAGGCTATCATGATAGC
Organism: Thryonomys swinderianus; assembly: GCA_004025085.1. Taxonomy (NCBI): domain Eukaryota; kingdom Metazoa; phylum Chordata; class Mammalia; order Rodentia; family Thryonomyidae; genus Thryonomys; species Thryonomys swinderianus. The sequence continues at coordinate 725 of PVIC010051164.1, forward strand.
CAGTCCTCCTATCCTCCTTGAGAAGTATTTGAGGTAGCAGATTTCCCCACAGGGACAACTTCTTAGCAAGCAGAACTCATTGCACTCACTAGAGCTTGCTCTTATAAAAACAAAACCATCAATATTTTCACAGACTCCAAATATGCATATAATTTCATGTGGTCAAACACCCAAATCTGGCATGAAAGGGGATTCCTACCCCTACACAAAATCGACCATTAATTTAAGGCCTTCTAGAGGCAGCTCTTCTACCACTTAGAACTGTAGTCATTCCAAAACCATCAAAGATCCACCTCATGAGTTAAATATCTCAAACATAAATTGTGGAAAAAATGAGGCTTATAGAGTAGCAAAACAGACAGCTACCTACCCTCTCTCCATTCTTTGCTTCCTCATCCCTCTTATACCTCCTACTCACCCCAAGAAATAACTATTCAAAGAATGGGAGGTATAACAAGAGTCATGTGGTGGTTTTTCCATGAGAAGTTGATCCTTTCTGAAAGCTTGAAAATCAAGTTCCTTTCATCTTTCCATGACCTCTTCTATGCTGGACCATTGCCTTTGCTCCAATTCTTACAGCCTCATATACGTCTCTCTCCAAGTTTTAGGACCTCCCTACAAAAAACTGTTGCCCAATGCTCCATATGCTAAATCACCAACCCCCAAAGCAACCTCAGACTTCCTCCCTTCCCCACCTATCAATTTCAGGGATCCTTCTCTGGAACTGACTGGCAAATAGACTTTCCACACATTCTCCCAGTAAAAAAAAAAAAAAAAAAAAAACTTCCTTGTCCTAGTTGATACCTTCAGGATGGATAGAGGCCTTTCCACAGTAGCATATATCCTACTCAATGAAATCATACCTTGCTTTGGGCTCCCAACCTTTCTCCAAAAACCTCTAGCTACAGGGAACCCTCTCAGACTTTTCCCCAGATAAAATCACCGTCTTTACTTCCTGTATCCTCTTGCTCCAATCATTTCTTTCTTATTATTGTATGCCCTTTTAATTCCTAATACCACAACAAAGACCCTTTCTAGATACCTCAATCAGACAGTTTCTCACATGGCTAAAATCATCCAAACCTTGAGTAGAACCACCCAACCACCCTCCTGGGTCTGCTCCATCTTTCCCAGATAGTAGACTCAGTAATCCCTGTTCCCTTTGGGATATGGATAAATACTTATGCAGGTATCAGAGACTAATCCATCCTCTGCTCTGCCTAGAAAGGGGGATGGCAAGGTCTAAAGAAAGACAATAAAGACATATATAATTTCATAACTACATGGCAGGTTTGGAGATCAGTGCCTCAGAGTGGGTAAAGACAAAGACACTCCAAGCTAGTCACCATTTATTGGGTGCACACAATAATCAGAAGTATCAGGTGACTCAGAGGGCAGTGGTAATCCTGTGTTGATGAAGATCCTTGCTTGCTGAGGATCTTATGATGATGAGGGTCTTATGTTGATGGCAACAGTGAAATGAGCAAAGCATTCTTACAGTAGTAGGTGGGATGAGATAGCAGGCTAAGAAATTTGTCTTTCTCCTATGAAGGCTTGCTCTTTTTTATTTATTATTATTCTGTTCTCAAAGGATCAGGAAGTCTTGCCCTTGAGCATCATAGTATCACAGGATCACTGATACCTAAACTTGTGAACAAAGGCAAAATGGAGTTAGTTTTCTGCATTCTATAGCTGGCTGAAAGGCAAGAAGATATTGGGCCTTAGACAATCCCAAGCATAATTTAATTATGAAATGATTTTTCCTCAAAATTATATAGAATGTTCTTCAACATGCAGGCTACACTTCACTGAAACTGCCAGTTCCAGGGGCACAGCCATAGGTGAAGGACCTGACATCAGACTCTCAGGGGCACTGCAAGGTATCAGATAGCTCTTAGAGGTTCACTAGTTGCCACAGTGGGCCATAATCAGTACTTCCCAAAATGAACTCCATAGAACCCAAACTGCTTCTCCGTATATTTCTCAAACTAAACAAGATCACTCTACCCCAATCAGCTCTTTAGACTCCTCTCTCTGCAAAGCTACTATCCATTTCCTCCTACCTCCTGATCACCACAACGTTAACTATCTGGGAACTCTTTTATGGGAACATTTCCTTCCAGGGCAATATAAACACTACCACATTTGGATATTGCCAATACAGGGGAAAGACCCCCTGAAAGACATTCCTCTACCCCATGGAGGTGCCACCAAATCCAAATACCCCAGTTCACAAGATAGCAGTGTCTTCTTAAACAAAAAACCCCCCACTCACTACTCTTAGCCAAGAAGGTTCTGCAGTATTACAACCAGCCTCATGCCTTTTCCCCTTGACAGCTGAAACTTATACCTCTTCCTTCCATGTATGGCACAAATCCAAAGCAATCCAACATTTACATCCAACCCACCCCAAGAGCTCCTCCTCCTGTCCCAATTTGATTTCAGAAGGTGCTTTTCCATAGAGATGGTCATCTTCTGGATATGCAGAAACAAGGCATACATTTGCCTACCTACAAACTGGAGTTTAACCTGTATGTTAACTCTCCTCACTTCCAACCCCTTCCTTAGCAACATCCAATTTACCTATCCCTATTTCCCTCATAAAACATGCCAGGACACAATGTGTTACAAGGCTAGTCCCCTCAATGACCACTCTGGAAATAATCACAGGACTTGGAATGGGGATTAGAGCCTTAGGAGTACCTCTTTCAGAGTTCATCATCTTGTCAAAAGAACTCACTAAAGACTCAAAGAAGTCTCCAATCAACTGAGATACTTGCAAGATGCAATAGACTCCCTGGTTTCAGTTACCCTCAAAGACTGCAGAGGCCTTGATCTCCTGACAGCTTCACAGACTGGCATATGTGTTCTACTCAAAGAATAATGCTGCCTTTACACCAACAACTCCATTCTCATCAGAGATGGGGTAAAATGTCTTCATGAACAGGCTTCCAAATTCCTTAAAGGCTCTTCCCATGGTCCTTTTCCCCTTCCTCTCATTGGCTCTTACACCTGTTGGCCTTCTTAATGATTACTCATTTCCATCTTTTTATTCCCTGCATAATTAATCTGTTCCAAATATTTTTTCAGGAAAAAAAAGAAAGCACCCATCTCCCAGGCAACTACTTGAGAACACATTCAAATAACCTTTTCTAAAATACGTATTTTTAAAACCTGCATTGCCCTCTCTCAGCAAGAAGTAGCCAGGGGAAAAAAAAAGATAACCCATTTCCCATTTTCCTATTCCTCTTTCAGTCCAAAGACTGAATAGGGGCACTGTCAGTTCAAATGAGCCCATCTGCCATTTAGAGAAATGTAGGTTTCAGTTTATTAGGCCACAGAGGACATGTCAGTAAGTCAGAGAACATGTTCAGAAGGTTATGAATAATCCCCTGAAGACATGTCACCAGGTCACAGAGGACACATCAGACTGTGGTTTCTCTGACCCACCTGCTCAAAAGCCTGCCAAAAAATGCTGTTTAAAAAGCCTCTTACCCTGTAGGAGACACATTCTCTATTCTCCTTGCACAGACAGAACCCTCAGGTAAGCAATAAACTTGCTTGGACTGTTGAGTTCCCTCTTTACCATTGCTCGTGGCAGAAAGACAGTTGGCTTAGTATAATTTATCATTTCTTGGATTAGGCAAACTTAAACCCAAATATAGACTTGCAAAGCATGGCCTGTATTAAAAGAAAACAACTCAAGAAAATAGTGAAAGGGATGCAAGAATAGAATGAGGAAGGTTAGGGAAATGTTGGTGCTGGCAAAAAGCCAAAGAAGTAGAGATTCTACAGTGACTGTCTGAATGGAGAATTAATAAGCTATAAGGACATCAAAGATATGTGCAGAAGCAACATTTTGCAAATATTAAAAGCCATTCATGTCAGCAAATTCAACATTGCCAAACATAAATAATATCTAGAGATAAACACAGTATTCATTTCATATTTAATGATCATAAAAAATGAGAATGGTGTACACTAGACTATGAATCAAATCATCTGAGATAGTAGTCCTAACTCTTCTTTAATTTGCTATATTTGTATGGGAAGATTATTCATTCAGCCTTAATTTTTGCATTTGGGATGTGGGCCTAATAATCTTTGCCCCATGTATACATTGATTGGGAATTTCACCTATCTGAAGGACTCATAATAGTGGAGTAGGGTCTTTTTACTTCTTTTATTAATACATATTTGCAATACAAAATATTTACATTCTTGTGTGGAGTTGATACATGTACATAACACATCTTAATTTTTTTTACCTCCTTTCATCTCTTGAGGATCTCTTGATCCTCTTCCCACTTGAGAAAGATGTCTCCCTACTTGCTATGATCTATTTTTAATTCTTCATTATCTATCTTCATTTATAATTTGTGCTTATCATATAAGAGAAACCATGTGCTATTTAGCCTGTGTGTCTGGTTTACATCACTTAACATTATGGTTTTAAATTGTAAGCATTTTTCTACAAATGACTCAAGTTTATCTTTCTTTATGGCAAAGTATTACTCCATTGTGTGTAAACACCACATTTTCTTTATCCATTCACCTAGCTTAAAAAACATGTTTGAAGATCAATGGAACAGAATATAGGATGAATAAACCTCAAGAACATTCGACAATTTGATCTTTAACAAAAGGGCAAAAAACACATTGGAGGAGATATGTTCTCTTTAAAAAATGGCATTCAAAATCTAGCTATCCACAGGCAAAAGATTAAAGAAACCCACATCTCTCACCATGTACTAAACTAATATCAAAGTGGATCAAAGATCTAAATGTTAAAACAGAAACAACCTGCTGGAAAATAAAATAAGTAAAACTCATGAAATCATAGGCATAACCAAGGACTGTCTGAACAGAACACCAGTTGCACAGGAAATAGTACTGAGAATCAACACATGGGCTCAGATTAATAGGCTTCTGTATGGAAAAAGAAACAACAGAATGAAGAGACAGCCTACTGAATGAGAAAAGAATTGTATCAGCTTCTCCTTAGACAAAGGGCTAGTATCTAGGATTATATAAAGAACTGAAAAAAACTATACTCACCAGAAATAAAAGATTCATTTATAAAAATAGGCCAGCGAAATGAATAGACACTTCACAGAAGAACAAACACCCAATAAATACATGGTGAAAGGCTCAACATCGCTGTTGATTATAGATATGCAAATTAACATAACATCGGAGCAATTTCTAAACAATTACTTTAAAACCATCATAAAGAACCAGTAATCTACCATTATGAGGGACTGACCATACAATCAAATAATAAAAAAATAACCTGAAATCACCAAACAGATACATCTACAAGGAGTATCACAAAAATACAGTGAATATTTACATTTTAAGAATGTATTACAGTAAAAGGTGCATGGATATTCCCCAGCCAAATAGTCCCCCTCACTTTGAACAAGCTTATCTCATTATTGTTACTACTTCCTGAAGTAGTCTGGAAATCCTCTTTTGTTTTTGTTTCTTTGTTTGTATAGTTGGTTGGTTTTTTGAGACAGCATCTCACTATGTAGTTCTGGATGGCCTCAAACTCTTAATCATCCGCTTACCTCAGCTTCCTGAGTGCTGGGATTATAGGTGTACACTACAGTGCCCCCTTTAGTGAGTGTCTTTATGAAGTGTAACCAAAAGTATAGTGAATGTTGTTGCCAAGTCCCATATAATAGAAAGGCAGGCTTGTAGAAATATTAATAGTGTGTCCTCACCCACCATACTCATGGGATCTGGGACCATGCAACTTTTCACTCTTCTCCAAAGTCAAAATAATCATGAAAAGTAAGTTGATTTGAATCCACTAAGTTGATTCAGGATATGGAGGCAGCCACAACAGCACAGCTAAAGACATGAGGGCTTCCATAACTTCTTTACAAAGTTGAAAGAATGATAGCATAAATGAATTCAAAGCAAGTGAGAGTATTTTGGGGGAAATAATGGCAATGTATCTTTTACTGAAGTAAAATTTTTAAATTTGAACATTCACCATATTTTTCATTCATATCTTGTGTGCAGTGGAATACTATTTAGAACTAAATGAATGTTAAATGTATTTTCTAACTGAACAAAGGCCAAAGCAAAAAAAAAAAAAAAAAAAACACAGAAACAGGGACATGGTCATTTGATTTGCAATGAAGGTGCCCGATCTTACACAATGGGAAAAAGGTTTGTTATATTTCAAAGTATTGGAACAATTAAATGTATATATGAGAAAAATAACCTTTGATCCTTTCCTTACATATTCAAATATTGATTTGAGATAAGCTGAGAACATTGGTGTGCACCTGTAGTACCAGCTACTTGAGAGGGTGAGGCAAGAGGAGTGTTTGAGCCCAGGAATTCGAGGATAGCCAGGACAAAATGGCAAGGACTCATCTCAGAAAAATGGGCCACAGTATTAACAGTAAGATTTCTAAGAATCACAGGAAGAGAATATAAAAAATTACTAACTAGGCTGGAGATATAGCTCAGAGATTCTGGTGCCTGGCTAGCAAGTGCAAGGTCCTGAGTTCGATCCCTGATAACCACATACAACAATACTGAGAGTGGTGACTCACACTCACCAGCAATCAGTACCACATACCACAGTGCCGGGCATGGTGGCTCATGCCTGTCATCCCAGCACTTGGGAGGCAGAGACAGGGGGATTGCTGAGTTCGAGGCTTGCCTGGGCTACATAGTGAGCTCAGGGCCAGCCTGAACTACAAAGTGAGACCCTGTCTCAGAAAAAATTAAAAATTACTACTATACAGAAAAACATTGGCAAAGTAGACTTCATGACAGTTGAGAACTTCAAATTGTCAAAATATACCACTGAGAAAGGAAAAGTACAAGTCACAGGCAGGAAAAGGATATGAGAAACTTCAAAGTATATAAAGAACCACAGCTCAATAAGAAAAGACAAAAAGAACCCAATGACCAAAAATTGGAGAAAAGAATTGACTGGAGGGCTGGGAACGTTGCTGAACAGCACAGCATCTGCCTGGCAAGCTCAAGTCCCTGGGTTCAATTCCAGGTACAAAACAGAAAGAAAAGAGGGCCAGGGATTTAGCTCAATGGTTCTCACATCTGGCTGGCAAGCACAAGGTCCTGAGTTTGACCCCTGGTACCACATACCACAGTGCTGGGTGTGATGGTTCAACCCATAATCCTAGAACTCGAGAGGCAGAGGCAGGAGGACTGCTGTGAGTTCAAGGCTCGCCTGGGCTAAATAGTGAGCTCAGGCCAGCCTAAACTACAAAACGAGACCTTGTCTCAAAAGAAAGAAAGAAAGAAAATTTAAAAAGAAAGAAAGAAAGAAAATGAGTCGAGCATCATAAAATATGATAAAACAGGTCAATAAGCAAAGAAAAATATATTCAATATCATTATTCATCGAGGAAGTGCCAATTGAGACTACAATGTGCACTACTGAAATGATTACAATTAAAACAACAAGTGTTAATGAGGAAGTGAAGCAACTGGAACTCTGATATATTACTGAGAGAAGTGGAATTGGAACAACTACTTTGGAAAAGTGTTTGATGGTATCTGCTAAAACAAAACATGTGTATCATACTCATTACCTTGTAGCATCACCCATTTGTTATACACTCGGATGGAATGAGTACATTTGTTCACCAAGAGTGTGGAAAAATGTACAAAGGCTCCATGTATGAGGGCTATAAGTTTGAAATAACTCTAATGTTAATAAACAGGAGATTTGATTAAATAAATTATGCTATGCTCATGAAATGGAATACTGCAAAATAATAAAAGGAATAGCTTCAGACACAAAAATATGGGTGAGTAGTACAGACATTCCCATAAAGAAAAAGGTTGAATGCCAAACAATATGCAGAATATAAATTCAGTTTGGAAAACAACTTTAGTAAGATAGAACACACTTTCTATAGTGTATATAATTCAGTAGTTTTTCATATATTCACTGATGTATTCAACCAACATTGGCAATCAATTTTGGAAAATGTCATTGCTTCAGAAAGAAACTCTGAGCCCTTTGCCTATCCTTACATTTCTCCTACAGGCCTAAATCATGAATCTACTTTCTATAGATTTGCATATTCTGGATGTTTCACATAAATATAATCATACAATATGTGGAATTTTGTGACTGACTTACTTGGCATATTTTCCAAGTTCATCCTCATTGCAGCATGTATGAGTGCTTTGTTACTTTTTATTGTCAAATACTCCATTCTGTGGAGTATTATTTATTCATTCATCAATAAATGAGGACATTTGAATTTTTTCCATCTTTCACCTACTGTGAGTACTTCTGTCATAACCATATACAGGGTTTTGGGTTTGTTGTTGTTGTTGTTGTTGTTGTTTTGAGACAGGGTCCCACTTTGTAGTTCAGGCTGGCCCTGAGCTCATCAAGTACCCCAGGTAAACCTTGAACTCAGCAATCCTCCTGCCTCTGCTTCTCAAATGCTGGGATTACAGGCGTGAGTCACCACGCCCGGCATTGTGGTGTGTGGTGCTGATTGCTGGTGGGTGTGAGTCACCACGCCCGGTATTGCTGTATGTGGTTACCAGGGATGGAACCAGGGACCTCGCGCTTGCTAGGCAGGTTCAGGAACCAATGAGCTAAATCTCTGGCCCATATACAGGTTTTTATGTGAATGTATTTTCACTTCTCTTGGACATATGCCTCAGAGTGTTTCCTATGTTTAATCATTTAAGTCTTTCCCGAAGTTTCGGCACCGTTTTGCCTTCCCACCAGCAACATACGTCCTTTCAGATTTTAGATTTTGCTACCTCCTTGACAATGCTTGTATTACCTCTTTTATTCTGGCCATTCTATATTGGTATCCTGTTGTGGTTTTGATTTCTAGATGACTAATTTTTCTCATGACCAATAATATAAAGCATTTTTCAGGTGGTTATTGGCTATTGTATATCTTCTTTAGAGGAATGTCTATTCAGACTTTATCTTTGTTTTATGTTGCTATGACAGAATAGCAACAGCAGAGTAAAGAAAAGAAGTTTATTTTGGCCCATGATTCTGGATCATATAAAGTCCAGAGACATAGCCAAGGTATTTGCATAACATGGTAGAAAATGAAGAAGCAAACAAATACATGTAGGAAGGAAAAAACCCAAGAAGCAGCCTCACTTTACCTGCTCTTACAGTGATAAATTCAGTCCTTTGAGAGTGAGTGTTCACCCAGTCACTCTAGAAAGTTATTAATCCCTCTTAATTACCTAATCGCCTCTTAATGGCTTCACCTCCCAACATGACCACAATGACAATCAAATTTTAATATGTTCTGTAAAGGGAACAAACTGTATTCAAACCATCACAGAATCTTCGCTTGATTTTTAAATGGCTTATCTTTTTATTATTGCCCTGATTAAATATATGACCTGCATATATTTTCTCTCATTTTCTGAATTGCTATTTTCCTTTTTTGATAATGTCCTCTGAAATACATTAAGTTCCAACTTACCTATTTGCCTTTTTTGTTTTACTTAAATGTTTATTTTGTTGAATTTTCTTTTTCCCCCATTCTCCTTTCCTCCCCTTTATTCCTCCATCCATTCTGATATACAAAAGCTTTGCCTTCTGGAGACTGGATAAAGATGTTTTTCTATTAAAATGGAGTATTACTCTGCCTTAAAGAATGATAAGTTTGAGTCATTTATACTCAAATGGACATACCTTCAGGACATGCTCATAAGTGAAATAATAGGTTACAGATGTGTAAATATATCTTTTCTCTGGTATAAGAAACTGAAGATGTAAATGAGTTCTAGAATATATGATAGATATTGTGCAATAAAAGATATTCAAGGGGAAATGTGGTGGAGGGGTAATGAGGGGTGAAGGAAAAATGTGATGGTAATTTTAAAAAGGGAAACAAAGCTTATGTATTTAGGGGGTTAGAGATTGTGGGGTGGGTAGGGGAATGGGAAAAAATGAGAATTGAACCATGCCATATACTGGTACACATTCTCAATATTGAGTGTGACATGTATATATATATAATGTACCAATAAAGATTTTTTTTAAAAAGCTTTGCCTTTTTTTCTTGGATTTTGATGATATATCTAAGGATCCATTGCCAGATACAAAATCCTACCTGTATGTTTTCTGTGAGTTTTGGAGTCTTAATCCTCCCTTTTAGATGTTTGATCCTCCCTGAGTTAATTTTCTCCATGGTATTAAGGAAGGCTCCAACATTATTCTTTAGTATATGGCTATCTACTTGCTTCAGGACTATTTATTTTAAAGACTTTTCTTTCCCCTACTGGGTGGTCTTTTCTCTTTTGTGGAAAATTAGTTGGCCACAGGTACATGTTCTTTCTTGATTGCCAATGCTGTTCCATTGATGTGTATGTCTGTCCTTACGCCACTACCTTGATGACTTCTTGTCACTGCTTTGAAGTAAGCTTTGAAATCAGGAAATGTTTTAGTCATTCAACTTTATTCTTCTTTCAAGCTTGTTTTTCCAAATGAATTTTAGAATCAGCCTGTTTTGTTTTGTTTTTGTTTTTGTTTTGTCTTTAGGGAAATAATTGCCAGCTGGGATTCTAATTGGGATTGCATTGAATCTATAGATCATTTGTGGGAATAGTCATTTTAACAGTATTAAATCCTTTAATCCGTGAACATAGGATACTTACCTGTTTTATCACAACTTTCTTTTGATTATATTTTAAGTTTTTAGTGTATTAAGTCATACAGTTGGTTCAACTTATCTGTATTTTAAACTATTGCAAATAAAATTGTTTTAATTTTATTTTCAGCTTGCTCATTGCTGCTATATAAAAATGGGATTCATATTTGTATATTAATCTTTTTGAACTTGTGGCATTTTATAGGATTCCTTATGAAGAGAATATCATCTTGTGCATGAGACTTTTTATCACTATGGTAAACGGAATTGCTTTATAGACCTTCAAAATATGTAAAGCAAAAATTGATGGAACGAAAATGAGGACTAGATAAACCGAATACTATCGTTGCAGCTTCATTGCCCCTCCTCAGCAATCAATAGAATAAGTCAACTGATACTCAATAAGGATATAGAACACACAAACCACTATCAACTGACTTGATCTGATTGATATCTATTATTTCACAATAGCAAAATACTCATTTTTTCAAATGTATATGGAACATTCATCACCATAAGCCATATTCCAAGTCTTAACACAGACCTCAAAAAAATTTGAAAGTATTGCAGGGAGTCTGAGCTTCTGGCATATAATACAGGGAAGGTTGTGGCAGCTTCTGCTGTGATGTTATTCCTGTGCTTGGAAGCAATGGCCACACAGCAGCAGAAGGCGTGGTGGCTCTAACCCAGGATTCCCAGTGGCCCTTACCACTGTGGTCCCTGCCAGCCAGTGGCAGGGCAAGGACCTGCACTTGATAAGACTGAAGGATCTGAATGAACACGGCTCTCATAGGACTATGGCCCTATTAAAAATTTAACCCTATTGGGCCCAGGGTGTAGCTCAGTGGCGCTGTGACTGCCTGGCAAGCGCAAAGTCTTGAGTTCTATCCTGGTACCAAAAAAAGAAAAAAGAAGTTAAACCTTTCAGAAGTGTAAGGTTGGGGGACGGAGATTTAGCTCAGTGGTTCTGGCACCGACATAGCAAGCACAAAGTTCCTGGTTCGATCCCTGGTAACCACATACAAAATACCAGATGTGGTAACTCACACCCACCAGCAATCAGTACCACATACCACAGTGCCAGGCGTGGTGGCTCATCCCTGTAATCCCAGCACTTGGGAGGCAGAGACAGGAGGATTGCTGAGTTCAAGGCTTGCCTGGGCTACATAGTGAGCTCAGGGCTAGCCTGAACTACAA
>PVIC010051165.1:0-12571 GCA_004025085.1 Thryonomys swinderianus
CCCAAATCTGTTTCTTATAGTGTAGCTTGGACTTAGTGATTTATGTCATGCAACAGGCATTGCACAGGATAGAATCCCTTGAAACTAGCTTTGTTTACTCTGAGTACTGTCTAAAATCCCTGCACCATCTCGCACACATCAGTCGTAATTCCCTTTGTTTTGTTGAATAGAATTCCGCTGTGTACATGCAGCACGGTTTCTTGATCTCCTTCTGCTGCTAAGGGATGTTTCCTTTCTTTGTCTTGGACCACCCAAAATAAAGTCCCTAGGAACATTAGTGTAACTAAATTACTTTTGATTCTTTGTAAACAGAAATTTACCCTCAATAGATACATATTGCTTCCATTCTGGAAGTATTTCCAAAAATAGTTCTAGAATTATTATTACACACACAAATGAAATTGCTGGCTACATAACCATTTAGCACCCCGAAGGGAAATCTTATGCAAAAGTATATAAATCAGCAGGCATTTATAAAACCATTGGTGATATGACATTAGTGTATAGTCTTCCATGCCAAGTTATACTCTTGGCTACAGTAAAAGTGGAGCCTGGGATGGTATTTAGCTCTTAAAGAGCTTTTGTTAATTACATGTGTATTTCTTTTGCCCTGACAAATTTCAGGGTTCCTGTCTGTTGCCAAGGATGCTTTCTTTCCTTTACTGCCATTGTCAGACCAGCAGCTCAGTTCTGCTTACTCACCAGTTCCCTGACGGGAAGTGTATCCTACATGTACCTGAAGAGAAAGCTAATCATGCTTATGAATGGGCTCATCTGTGTTCTCTTACTCAGGGAGGGAAAACAAAACACTACCTTCTGCTCGAGAAGGAGCTGCTCAAACATTCATTTTGTGAAAGATAATTTTTCAATAGGCTAAAAAACTCAATTACCAAATTTTTAAGCAAGTCACTTTCAGTAAGAAAAAAAAAACGTACAATTTTGTACCCCTTATGGAGAAAACTGGAACTGTGACATAAAAAGTACAACCAAGTTTTTCCCTTTTATGGTCTTACTTGAAAGTCAACTATAATATTCCTTGATGTTGAATTATTTCCATAAAGCATGAATCTATTATTTTGAATAACAGTGAAATAGTATGATGCCTGGCTAGATGATTTTACAAGAGACAGTCACCTCCATAGGATCTTTGAAGACACCATCACCTTATCAAGGTAAACACAGTTTATTAGAAACTTAGCAAATGACCCTAAATAAAACCCAAGGAAATTAATGAAATTGGCTTTCATGCCATTGAGGCTGTGAAATGAATAATACTTGATAGTGTTTTATTTTGTTGCTTTTCCTTTTCCATGCTTGGGCAGATGATGGCATCTACACACTGAGATCGCATTTTCATGGTCAAAGAGAGTCACCGACTCCTGACCCCGCAAGCGAGCATTGTAATACCTACGGTGGCCGGGTTAGGGCACTGGCTCAGGATGTGGGAGTAGCTTCAGTGACATTAGGAGCCCGGAGTACACAGGGCTCAAGATGTGCTATGAGCTGGAGGCCACTGCTAGGGCAGCAGCTCCTCACCATGCTCTGGATACTCTGCATGTCCTAGACTGTACTGAAAGAAAAACAAAGTTGGTGCTTTGAGACTTTCTGATGCTGATGCCGGCCTATGTCTGTGGTCTTCAAGGTCCACTGTATTTCATCCCGTTAGAGCACTGAGGGGTTTCACAGATTGTTTCACCTGTGCAGCTCTTCTTTCAATTTTCAATCCACTGATTTCCTCTGAGTGGAAAATTTCATTTTTCCTGAATTATTTCATATTAATATATATTTATGATAATATATTTACTATTGTTCATGTTAGCATAAGGACTGGTTATTATGTTTTCGAAATTATTATTTAAGAACTGATCTGTAAGAGATCTTGTATGTGTTCTGTTTTCATTCTAAGGATAATCACTTCTCATTGTATTAATTTCAAATTTTAAATTATTAAACTAGGTACAGTAGCATATTCCAGTAATATATGCATTCTGGGAGACTGAGGCAGATATAATAAAAGACCTTGAATTCAGTTCCTAGTACCAAAAAAACTGTCCTGTTTTCTTAAAAATATTCATAAGTATATAACAAAAGTGATTTTTACAGAAAAAAATCTCTCTCTTTTTTTTCTTCTGAGACAGGGTCTCACTTGTAGTTGAGGCTGGCCCTGAGCTCACTGTGAAGCCCAGGCAAGCCTCGATCTCAGCAGTCCTCCTGCCTCTGCCTCCCGAGTGCTGGGATGACAGGCGTGAGCCACCACGCCCACACTGTGGTGTGTGGTACTAACTGCTGGTGGCTGTGAGTCACCACACCTGGTATTGTTGTATGTGGTTACTGGGAAAGAACCAAGAACCTTGTACTTGTTAGGCAGGCGCCAGAACCACTGAGCTAAACCTCTGGCCCATGGATACTAATTTTTAAGTGATGTAAACACGCTGATAATTTTAGTTTCAATAACGGTTTTTAAAATAAATGTACCTTCTTACACATGCTCCTGTTCCAACACACAAATACATATCGTGGTGGAGAAAGCACAGTGCACGATCATATTATTTTCCTAGAGCCCAATGAAGTACCAAACAACTGGGGGGCTTGTAAGAAGAGAAACTTCTTATCTCGCAGTTCTGGAGGCTGGAAATCCAAGATAAATGTGCCTTCAAGGCTTTGACACGTCTGTGGGAACCTTGACTTCCACGTCTTTCCCTGTCTTTAAGTGGTCCTGGCCTGGCAATATCAGGCCCTCCTTGGAGTGGCATTGTGACACCTCCCTTCTCTAGTGTCACCACTGTAAGTTGTTCTCCTTGGGTGTCTCTACGTCTCCTTTCCTCTGTGCACCCTTTTCCTCTTTTTCTACACCATTTTTATAAGGGCACAAACCACAATTGATAGTTACATTAAGGCCTTCATTCATGACCTCACCTAACTTGATTACATCTGTACAGACTGCTTGTAAATAGAGTTAACTTCACAGAAATGGGTTATTAGCATTTCAATATCATTCGTGTGGAGTAAGGCACAAGTCAGCCCATTATAGTGACCTGTGCTCTGAGTTTAATGTTATTAAATATTTAATATTTACTAGAATTATATAACTAGTAAGTGATAGAATAGAAACAGGATTCCACATAAGACCTTTTATTTTGATCTTAAATTATTTCTACAGTTGTAAGTATGGTTTCACACAAGGGAAAAATTTGGAAAGAAAACAGCAATGTCTTTAATTTAGAATGGATTATGTTTAAATCAACATTTTGAGGGTCATTTATACGTGTCTATTAAGGAGCTTGTGGTTTTAATTTAGAGTTACTGATAAAGTGTACAACAAAACAATCTCATCAAAAGAGAAACATTATCCTGGGCATCTTATAATTGGTTGTAGAAACCCATTCTGTGATTTTTACTGTCTACTGAAATTCACCACTCAAATCAAAGTCTTTGTTGAAATGTATACTTCCATAGAGATTTCAGATTCTTTTAAGTATCTGTGCTTTTTTCCACCTTTCTTCCACTTCTTACTCAAATTTATTCATCCTAAAATCCTCCTTTAAGCTTTCTTCAAATGTCTATTTATAGAAATAGCAAAATAAATATTTAGATCCAGTGGCATATTTTCTTTTTTCTAGAAGAAATTTTCAACTTATCTTTTGCTTTATCTACAGGAAGCAGTTGAGTAAAGTCACATTTGGAGTTTTTGAGTATGATTATTTTATTATGCTTGAATGTCATATGTATGACCTATAAAATTAAGATGCTGGAAAAGCATATTACAATGTTTCATTTAAAGTGTATTATTCCATAATCCTTCAAATCAATTCAGACAATTAAGCATCTTTTCAGGATTTGATTTGATGAGCAATAAACAGTAAGACTTCTAGCAAAATAGCCTTGTCTTTATTGCTTATGTAAGTTTATTTGTTTTAAAATTTTCTTACTGAATATGCTTGGATAATTGATGAACCATTTAGAGAAACATCTTGCTCTATCTTTTATTCAAACATAAAAGAGAAGCAAACAAACCCTCCAAATTTCTAGCACAAAGGCACTAGTGTGTCTGATAATTAACATTTTCAATCATTTCATCAGTCTAACAACCAAGTCACTAACTTATGGATCTACAGACCTGCATATTAAACTCTCAGATTTTTCTCTGTTCTCATAGAGAAATTGACAACTTGAGAAAAAAATCTAAACACTTTATTTCATATTCACTGGAAAAAATCTAGAGTACAGAGAACTAAACAAGGTTTAAATATTTCCATAACTAATGAGGTGAGTATATTTGGTGAATGCTGTTAGCATTCACAGATTCAGTTTTACAAAGTAACGTTTTAATATCTGCTTATTTTTTTCAAACCTTGCTGGCTGGCATGAGTAATTAGACATTTACTTATATTTGAATTCACAAGACATTTTAGACTATATATTTTGGAAAATGATAAGTAACCATGAAAGAAAGTAACAGATTAAATTATTTTATAATTTAATAATAAATGGGACATACTTTTGCAATTATGCGATTTTTGTGAGTAAATTCCAGCTGATGATGAAGCAACAGAAGTCATTTTTAGATTCAAACCACAAAACAAGAATTTAAAAGTCACTTTACTCTTTAATAGCGACAGTGAATACTCATTGTTCCTCACATAGTAGTAGTAATAATATGGTGTGATTTTGTCTGTGTCAAGTAGAGAAAACCCTTCTGTAAGCAAGCTCTCAACCCTCCAATGTGGTGCATCCAAAAAAAAAAAGTCATCAATTATACTACTTTCCTACAAATATATGCCATTGTTATTTTTCACATAAAATAAAAGTTTAAAATAGTGAAGAAGAAAATAATAAGTATCAGGCAAAAGACATGTTGGTCTCCAGAAGATCATAAAGCCATTACCTTATGGGCAAAACACAGTACAGTCATAAACTATCACCATATGTGAGTGAAATAATACCCCTCTCCTCATTATTAAGACTTTTAAAAATAAATATAACATGAACTTTCTGAAAAAACAAGTGCCACTTTAATTTTTATTTCCTCTTGAGGTAATTCTCATACAGATGCTCAGGTACATCTTCTAAGCATACATAGTCCTAGTAGGAACATTTAGATGGCCCACTCTAGAGGCTAAATTGTCGCCTCCAAACAGGAGTCACAGACAAGGAAGAGGAGAAATGGGTGCCGCGTGTGGCTACAATTTGAGAAAGTGAAGACCTGTGTTATCATCTTTAATGTGGATTTGAAAAGGGGGGCTTGGAATAATAAAAAAGTTTGGGGACCTATTAAAAATAAATTTCAGGGCCAGAGATTTAGCTCAGTGGTACCAGCGCCTGCCTCGCAAGCGCAAGGTCCTGAGTTTGATCCCCAGTAACCACATACAATGCTGGGCGTGGTGACTCACGCCCACCAATAATCAGTACCACAGACCACACTGCCAGGTGTGGTAGCTCACGCCTGTCATCCCAGCACTTGGGAGGCAGAGGCAGGAGGATTGCTGAGGTTGAGGCTTGCCTGGGCTACATAGTGAGCTCAGGGCCAGCCTGAACTACAAAGTGAGACCCTGTCTAAAAATAAAATATAAACAAATAAATAAATAAATAAATTCCATAAGAGCCTATATGCCCTAGGAAACTAAACGGGTAAGTGTACTTCGCATCTTTTTAATTCAGACCATCCTCAGGCTGACAATGGAGAAGTAAAACCTTTTAGAAAACAAGGGCTTCTCACTAACAGATGAGAACATAGAAGACCAGTAAGGCAATTTAATTTATCAAGAAAACGGCTTTTCTTACATTTTCATATTTTCAAATAGGCCTGGTTATACATAAGGATATTATAAATGTGAAAATTCACTGTTGGTTTCTTGGAAGCTTTGATGCTATTCTCTGCACGGTGCAATTTTTTGTATCATTTGGTATGAACCCAACATTTCTTCTAAAATTTATTTAAAATTCATTTAAAATTTATTTACCATAGATTGACTGTCATTCTCTAATAATATTTGGAGGAACACAAATATGATTATTGGAATAAAGCTTTGTTCACACGTTAACAGTGTATGGAATCACAGTGTAAGAAATAACATGAAACATTGAAAAAAGAGAAATAATAGAAATAAAAATAATATTATTTTTGTCCGTCTTGTTCTTCTTTATCCACAGCACTTAGAATCTGGCACAAGGACACATGAATTGCATTTATTTAATTTTGAATTAATTTATTGTATAATCAAACTATGACTGAATCAAAATACTAATTAAGAAAGACCGTAGCCTGAATGAAAGCCGGTATGTGCATTTGGCAGACACTGAAACGAAGTGGCAAAGCCATGCTTGCTAGGCCAGCTCAACGTATTTATTAAACTCTCGTACAAATAGGTTACACATGCTCACAGCAAATGTGAGTAATTAAAACCTCAAGCATGATACGCCAGCTCAGTGGAACGATTCCTGGTTTTTCTGGAGGGTTTTCTGGTTTCTTCCGGAGCATGAAAATAGCAAAGAACTGATCTATTGTCCGCATCCAGATAGGACATAGCAGGGCTGTCGCGCATGCGCGAGAACGTGAGGCTCAGCAAGGCTCAGCAAGTAGCCAAGAGGATCCAAATCCTGCACAGTATGCTGGGCGGTAGCCGCTGGATCGGTAGTTTCCACAGCTGGAGCCACATCGGTAGCTCCGCAGCCGCTGCCCCAGCCCCAGCCCCAGCCCAAGCCCCAGCCGTAACCCAGGCCTCCGCAGCCGCCCTAGTAGCTGACGGTGTCACACGGAAAGCAGCTCGATTCCCCCCAGTTTGTGCGACTTCCAGGTGTTTTTATACCCTCACTAGTGGGCGCGCTTGACAAGGCCCGGTGAAGTCATTCATTTCTGCACCACAGAATATTTAAAGTCTATATATTCGCTCAACGTGCTCTTTTCTTACAAAGGATCTATCGTTTTATTAAAAGGCATATTTGTAATCATTATGTTTTTGAATGAGTGTGCATTCCCAGGAACAAAATGTTTCCAAGATCAAGAACGATTGTGGCCTTTTCAAAGGCCATGCTGGTATTCTAATTAAAATGATCTAATCTGGTTGATAGCTGCTTGTAGCCCTGTAATTATAGAACCTCACATTGCTTTTATTTATAATTTGCATTCCATTTCCTTAGCTACCGATCATTCCCAGAATGCAAGGTCATTTCTCCAAGGTGGTCAGGTCAAATCACAAATTCATTAGCGATTTCTAGTTACTCAAATATAGAGGGAACCTTGAATTTTTAGGCATTTGAAATTTTTTTGTCTTTTGACATTGAAGCCCTCTTTGTCCGTTCTTCTGTGGACCCTTCTAATTTCTATGGCAAATATTTTCAATTCCTTATTAGTCTTCTTCCCAATTCTTTATTCACCCATTCATTTTTTAAAGTCTACCTTCTCTTTCTTATGCAATGTATACATGTACCATGAGATAGTAGTGACTTTGAAAAGTCTTCTGAATATTAACTTGATCAATCTGGCTACTTGTGAGCTATTGCAAATTTTAACTACATGAAACTTCTATGTTTAATAGCAGTGAACTCATCATTTTGCAATAAATAGCCTCTTTCTGTGTACAGGCTAGAATGTGATCTTGAAAGTCTGTCTCATATGTATTTCCCCAAAATTTCCCACCCATGTACATGCAATTGCACACCAAGTGAACCACCCGAATGATACTTCATCAATTAAACTACAAAGTCTATTCACTGTCTTCATTTCACTCAGTTCTCTAATACTTAATTTCTCTTAGGTTAAGAGCCTTCCACAGGTTGAACTGCTCCAAGAAAAAGTTCCCATCTGATTCTTTTTCTCCATAAAGATCCCAAATTCATACTCTAGAAAACAAGTTGTCTATTTGTTTTATTTTCCAGCTATAGTGTTTCTTAGCTAGTAGAAAAATGACTGAGGTTTGAAATGTATGAAGTTTTACTTTGCCAAGCATATTCATCTATCCAATCAACCATATAGATTCCTTTTCCTTTCAATAAGTGATTGTGTTGTATTATACTCCACTAAAGGAGACCTCAGACTACTGTATCCCACTGAGTTTGGAGCTGCTCTTTCTGGAATTCTCTTTTGTATGTCTCCAACCATTTTAGTTTAAAATATAGGTCAAGGGCCAGGGATTTAGCTCAGTGGTACTGTCCCTACCTTGCAAGCACAAGGGCCAGAATTAGATCCCTGGGACTGCAAAAAAAAATTTAAATTTAATTTAAATTTAAAATATAAAATATAGCTGGGCGTGGTGGCTCATGCCTGTAATCCCAGCACTCGGGAGGCAGACAGGAGGATTGCTGAGTTCAAGGCTTGCCTAGGCTACATAGTGAGCTCAGAGCCAGCCTGAACTACAAAGTGAGACCCTGTCTCAAAAAAATAAGATAAAATATAGGTCAAGTGGCCTCTTCCCAAGAATAATTCCAAGATATCTTTAATTATCTCTACCTCTGTTCTCTTAAAAAAAAAAAAACCTTTTAAGAATAGTTTGTTTCATGCTCTGAAAAAGTTCTACCTTTGTACCTCATTAGAGTCTAGAGTACTAATTAATTATGTACCTACTTTACTTTCTTATACTAGCCACTTCTAGAAGAAGATAAGAATGTTTCCTACAATTAGATTTTGTAAAACTTGTGGCTGAAACAGAGTAGGTAATACTTGAGGAGGTAAGTGAAGAGATAGATTGGTCCTTAAAAAACAGGTAAGTTCCATGTGATTTTTTTCCTTCTGGTTCCCATGAGATTTCACTTTTCTTTCACTAACTCTGCTGAACATCAACAAATTCCATTTATTTCAATGTACTTACAGCCCTCTCTGCTAAGGGATCTAAACTGGAATCAAAGAATGATGCTGGAAACTTGAATTTTGTCAGTGCACAGCATCTCAGTCTTTCTGGGTAGTAACAGCTCCATAGGTCTGAATTTCTCAGCATATTTCCTAAGAATTTCAAAGATCAACAGATGGAAATTTCAAAAGGGCACACATTTTATGCTTTCAATAAAACTCTGAGGTGGTGAGCACCACAATCTTCCCATAGAAAAAGAAACAGATTCGTTGTTTCAATTTTGAGTGTAGAAATTTCTTCAGATTTTTTTTTTCCTTAGCTCCCTGAAAAGTAAAGCAATGTCCAGGAAAACAACAAAAAGCAAACAAAAAAGCCCAACAATTCCCATAAAAGAAGTGTTAATGGACTGAGTAAAAACACCTCGAAAAAGACAACTTGGCTTTAGGAAGAACCTTCTCCACAAGAATAAATACCATTTAAGAAATTGAGTTGGAAAATCAAAGAAGATCACAAGAACACACTTTAAAGATGCAGGAGCGAAGTTCCAGTCAGTTTGAAGAAACTCTGGTTCCAGAAAGACAAATGTGAAGAGGAAAAAACGTGCCCTTTTCAAACTCTGCGGTAAAGAATGAAAGAGTTCACATAAATCTAGGGCTTTAGGAGACAGAAGAAGAACACTGAGAGGTAGGCTACTGGTTCCCTTGCTCAAGCCAAGCCATGGCACCGAATACTTGACTTAGAGAAGTAGGAAGATAATCCTCAAGTAGCTAGATCATGCTAAACTTCTAAAGGGGACTCTACTCAAATTTAGCAACGTAAGAGGTGTTCACTTACACAAAGTACTACAAACAAATTATGACTATTTCACTAACAAAACAATCATTAGTTAACTGATAAACCCAGCAAGAGAGAGGGAGAGGTAGAAAAACTTAAATAACATATCAAGTTAAATATTAAACAAAATTTGAAAATATTAAGAAGAGAAACCCCATGAATGACAAATACAAGGTGAAAAAACAAAAGTGCATGAGATAAAGAAACAGAAAATTTTAGGAAAGAAAAAAGGCTAAACTCATAATTCCATGAAGAATAAGTTATGTACATACTAACTGTAATTTCAAAACATGCAATATGTAATGAGAAAATGTTATATTTTGTCTTTGTGTTGAAAATATTCAAAATCCTCTTTCCTAGTTTAAAATATTCAATTAATTGTCAACTTTAATTTTCTTACTACTCTATAAATACTAGAAGTTATATTCCTATTATCTCTCTTCCTCCCCCATACTTTCCCCAGAATTGATACCCACATCCTACTTTCTACTTATTTCAAGATAAATGCTTAATTTTGACATTAAATGAGAACATGTAGTATTTGTATTTCTTTGCTTATTTATTTTACTTAACATAATGTCCTCCGGTTTCATCCCTATTATTGCAAAAGGCAGAATTTGATCCTTCTTATAGGGTGAATAATGGCATAACTATTCTAATATGTCTTTGAGAAGAAACAGGAGGGAAAAATATAAGATATAGCAATATAGCAAAAAGCTATGAAGTGGATCATTTTTACATATTAATCTGTCAAATTCAAAGACACAGTCCTTGTGCTACATAAATTGTTTCAGAGCAGTGAAAATGAATAAAGCCTACACATACTTTTTTGTAAAACTAATAGACTATTTATGTAAACTCAGTAAATATGTCACACAAAAATAAAATTACAGGCCAATATTACTTATGAATATGTATGAAAAATACTAAATAAAAGATTAGCGAGTACAATTCAGTAAAGCAATAATGAAATAATACATAAGAAAATGGGATTTATTTCAAGAGCTCAGGTTGTATCAAAGTTAGTGGTTAGGATGGAGGGTCAGTTGATGGCTTTGGGTCTACTTCTGCTCTCTGAGCCCTTTCAAACACTGATCTCCTGGTCCTCAGAGGCCATGAAGCAAGCATTTCCATCTCTGTTTCTGCTTTGGACTCTCCTTACCATGGAATGAATCTTTGAAACCATAAAACAAAGTAAATTTCTATTCTAAATTGAGGGCTCTGGATATCATGTTTCAGTGATGGGAAAGTTGGTGGATACAATTAGAATATCCATTAACATAAGACATCTTATCAATAAGTCCAAGAAGAAAAATCATCTGGCTATTTCCATAAGTGTTGTAGACCTTGACAAATTTCAGCACATTACTGGTAAATACATGAGAAAAATTCAAATCAATGAAAATTGTCTTAGCATGATAAAAATGTCTTAAACTCAACATGTTATTTAATTGTAAAGTCACAAAAATCAGAGAAAGGCAAAAAATTGCTCAGCATCTGTACTACTGAACTTCACTCTGGAGAATTAGTGGTAATGAGTGGGTGATGTTGAAGTCTGGCTAAACAGGATGTGCCACACCACAGTCCAGTAGGATGACTGTAGGGTGTTGCACACAATGCCCACCGTGTGTATGCATGCATGTGTGCGTGTGTGCATGCGTGTGTGTGTGTGTGTGTGTGTGTTGAGCACCCTCATATAGCTAGCTCAGGACATCTAAACATCGCTCCCATGTCCTGACTCTCTAGGCCTCAGCCAATAGATGAGTTACCCATAAGGCTTTTTCCTATGCCCGCCTCCACCTACTGGTATATAAGCCACACTCCTGCTCAGTAAAGACGGAAGTGATTCTCTGAAATCATCCCCAGAGTCACTGTCCTGTTTCTGAGCCTCACCCTCTTCATCTGGCCAAAGATACTAATACACAATCAACCACAGTAAGGCAGTTAGAAAAGAGATCAATATTGGGAATTGTGAATATTGGGAAAAGAGCAAAAAAAACTGAGGGCTATTTTATACCCGGGTGATAAACCTAAGTCATTCCTAGAAAATCAAGCAGAACAGTCTCAACAACTAAGACAATTCATTAGGCAGCATACTATAAAGTGAACATCTAAAAATCAACAATTTCCATATAAGCAAGGAAATAAATGATGAGAATGAGAGAAAACCTTGTTTAGAAAAACAACAATATTTTGTTAATGTGTATTGAAGTGTAGAGCAATAGAAAGTCTGCCCAACACTTCTCATTATATGAATTAGTAAAAGCACTTTAGAAAATTAGCTGTAGCTTTTAAACAATACTTATATTTTCCATGATATAATCCTTCCACTCCTGGAAATGTTTCCAACAGAAACGAATCCATGTGCGCACCAAAACAGATGTGTAGGGATATTTAGAGTAGTTTGACTTGCAGGAACCTCAGACTAGGAAAAAACTAAAATCCAGAATGGATAGTACGTATTACATTAAGTTCTATACGGCACATTCCCACAAAGCAATAGTAGGGGGAAAAAATGTATTGCCACCTTCAGCAATATAGAGGAAACTCATGGAGAAAAATCTGAAATGAAGTTAAGTTTACAAAAAAACTTTAAGAAAGGACAAAAAAATTCTGATATTAGAGCTTAGAATCTATCCTTTCTACTCCATTTCTTTCTTTCTTCTTTTGTCCCAGCCATCTTCTCTAGGTGACTGTCCCACAGATGAATGCTTCATCCCTTGCCTGCAGGCCATTTGCTCAGGCAAACTAACAAACTCACAGACTATGATACTAGATATGATAGTTTGGATTCTGAATGTCTTCTAAGTTATTTACAAGCTTGAATCTCAAGGTAACCTTTGGGGGGGGGGTCCTATAAAATCTTTAAAAATCCGATGGGGGGGCGGAGATTTAGCTCAGTGGTTCCAGCGCCTGCCTCGCAAGCACAAGGTCCTGAGTTTGATCCCGGTAAC
>PVIC010051166.1:0-12568 GCA_004025085.1 Thryonomys swinderianus
TTTTGAGACAGGGTCTCGCTTTGTAGTCCAGGCTGGCCCTGAGCTCACTATGGTGCCCAGGCAAGCTGCCACGAACTCAGCAATCCTCCTGTCTCTGCCTCCCGAGTGCTGGGATGACAGGCGTGAGCCACCACGCCCGGCACTGTGGTATGCGGTATTAATTGCTGGTGGGCGTGAGTCTCCACGCCCAACACTGTATATGGTTACCGGAGATCGAACTCAGGACCTTGCGCTTGCGAGGCAGGCGCCGGAAACACTGAGCTAACCCTCCGGCCCACCAACAAGGCTAATTTTAAAGGTTAATGATAAATCTGAAAAAGAAGAATGTGGTAGAGATCCAGAGAACTTGGAATATTTCTAGAACTAGCTGTAGGGAAGTATGTATGAAATAATTCATATACTCAATGACTTACTATTTCTGGAACTTTAGTATCCAAACATCAATGGCAAAAAAACTTACATGATCTGGGCACAGTGGTACATGACTATAATCCCAGCTATATACCCAGGAGGCTGAGGCAGAAAGGCCAAAAGTTGGGGGGCCAGCTTGTCCAATTGAGATCCTGTCTCAAAAACAATTTTACAAACAGCTGGGGATGTCACTCAGTATGTGGCCCTGGGCTTACTATCTAGTACTGGGGAGGGAGGAAGTAGAAATAAGTGAAAAATGGGAGAAAGCTTCCCTGTATTGTCATGACCCAGCAACACCAGTAATACATAAGTGAAAAAAAATCCCTCATAATACATCTCCACCCCCACGAAAATTAGATCATGGAAACTCAAGTTTCTTCATTTGGTACCTAGAAATCATCTTCCCATGTGAAGAAATCCTTCTGACTTCTACCAACTTATAATGCCTGCAGAAACTGTTTCTTCTGAGGAATGAACCAAAATTTAACCATCTGACTGTAATTAGTACAAAAGCTATTTCCAGTGTTTTGTTATCAGAAGTAAACTGTAATGGGCTTTGTTTTGATAAACCTTTTATTTGCATAAGTAAGAGGCGACTTCTCTAAGTACTGCATGACGTTGTGGACCAGGATTAATTCTAGCATTCAGGAGGTCATCTCCTGGGGGATGTTCCAAGCCCTCGTTGCTAGAGGGTGCCCTGTCCCAGTCTCAGAGATGAGATCACCGCAGAATAACCCAGTTCAGAGTATTTCACATCCTCGCTTCTGGCTGTTTTGTTTTGTTGAGGACATCACAAAATTCAGTGTAAAAAGGATGGCAGTTAAGGTAAATTCCAGACTTGGCAGAAATGTGTTTGTCATAAAATGGAAAAGTAAACATTTTGTATTATTAGCATCACATGTACAGGACCATTTGCCTTTAGGCTTCCTGTCTGGCAGAATCCAGGTTTGCTGTGGGAAAGGATGAAGGAGAGCCTTGTAAAAGAATGAAGATCTTTTAGTAACTAAAATAAAACCTAAAGTCAAAGCAAACCTGACCCAGAATGTAGTTAATAACTATTACCATTTATATTAACATTACATGTTTTACATTCTTCCAGACTTTTTTCAGCACTTCCTCTTTTGTTGTTTGGTGTTGTGTGTTACTGAGGATTAAACCCAGATACTGCTGAGCTGTATCCCAAGCCTTTTTAATTTTTTTCTTTTACTCGGAATCAGGCGTAGTGCCACTGAACTACATCCCTGGCCCTACACCTTTATTTAAAAATTGAGGCACAGCCTTAGCAAGTTGCACAGGCTGGCCTTGCATTTGCAATTCTCTTGCCTCCATTTCTTTCTTTCTTTCTTTTTTTTTTTTTTGCTTTTTGAGACAGAGTCTCGCTTTGTAGTTCAGGCTGGCCCTGAGCTCACTATGGTGCCCAGGCAAGCCGCCGCGAACTCAGCAATCCTCCTGTCTCTGCCTCCCAAGTGCTGGGATTACAGGCGTGAGCCACCGCATCCGGCATTGTGGTATGCGGTGTTGATTGCTGGTGGGTGTGTCTCCACACCCAGCATTATATGTGGTCACCGGGGATCAAACTCAGGACCTTGCGCTTGCGAGGCAGGCGCCGGAACCACTGAGCTAACCCTCCGGCCCTTGCCTCCATTTCTTAAAAGGATAACAGGTGTGTAACACCTTGCTTGGCTTCAAATTCTTTCCAGTTACCTTTTTACAAGACAATCAATACATATCTTTTTTTTTTTTGAGACAGGGTCTCGCTTTGTAGTTCAGGCTGGCCCTGAGCTCACTATGGAGCCCAGGCAAGCCGCCACGAACTCAGCAATCCTCTTGTCTCTGCCTTCAATACATATCTTTTATTAAAGGAGTTAGTGTCACTGTTCCACTGTCTGGAACTTGAAATACATATTCTGAATATCTGGGATGAGATTGTGATTTTTATGCTTTGATCGCACTCAGAATTACAATATGTACATAAAATGAAGCTCTTCCAGATTCCTAAGTTATCCAGTCTTCAAGTAGTTGGAAAAGAATAAATTTCCACTGAAAAAAGGACACCTCAGGTTTTTGAAGAGATCTTGTAGTCCATTGGGATGGTTCCTCAGAATCCAGAATACACTCATTGGCCAGTAGTAGGTCCCTGTTCAAAGGTGATCCCACAATCCCTAATATTTTCTCACAGAACTAAGTTCTGCATCTCAGTTGTTGGTGACCCAGACTGAGAAGTCAATTTTTTTTGAGACAGGGTCTCATTTCGTAGTTCAGGCTGGCCCTGAACTCACCCTGTAGCCCAGGCAAGACTCAAATGCAAGCAGTTCTGCTTCTGCCTCCCAAGTGCTGGATTACAGATATGAGCCACCACACTCAGCTTAGGAGTTCATTTTTTAAAACCAGTTTTTTCTGGGCATAACTGTTGGGGGACTTCTGCAATGTTTAGCTTAATACTTAACTGATACTTAAGTTTGCTAGGTAACTTGGTCGTCAACATGCTCTGCCTAAAATCCACAGAATTAGTTTACTAAGTTGTACAATTGGATTTCTCTTGAAATGAGTCTGATAAAAAGTCTGTATGAAGAGCTGAGTTTTCATGCCCTTTTAAAACTCTTGTTATATACTCTGAAATCCCAGAATAAATCCAGTAAAGTAAGATCTTACCGGTTCCTGATATTAAAACGATGGTATCGTGATTAAATAAGTTTTTATTGTCACATTTAACTGCTTTGTCAGATATACATTGTAGATTTCAGTATGGCATAAAAATAAAAATATTTTCCTGAACGTCAAAATGTGAACAGAAGAGATGGCAATGGCACTTAGAAAAAGAAAATTCACACTGGTGCTGAAGCTGCTAGTAGGTTGCTGATAAAAACTGGAACACATCTGCAGATAAAATGATCTGCAACATTTCAAATAAAATGGCAGTCGTGTAAGGCCAACAAAACCAGGAGAGCAGTTAAAATACAGACCCTAAGGAGTACACATCCAAAGAATGGCAGTCTTAGCATTTCAAGTCCATATGACACTATCTGATTTAGTTTTGGAGCTGGAGTTCATGAGTAAATGTCTATCCTATAAACTGAAACTATTCTTTTGAAACTGGATTTTAAACTTCTTTAACAACATCCTTATTCTTAGAGATTTTTAACTAGTCCAGAGGAAAGGCAGTTAAGCTCCAAGTATTAACTTCATGGGCTGACCCATAAATGGGTCATGCCATTTCCAAACCAGGAGCCCAACATACCCACGAATGTCTTAGTGGTTTCACACATTCTGGGCAAAACTACAAAACAAGTAGTAATTAATTAAATAAAAATGTAAGTGCATCCCAACAGAGTCTCTACACATTCCATAGTTATCCCCTAACTGGCAACTTAAAAAAATAAGTATGTTATTCAGATTTCAAACAAATCTTTTTCACCAGGATTACCAAATGGTTTATTAAATGTCTTTCCTCCACAAATAAAACTAACACTAGGATTTGTCAGAAGATCTAAATGAGTTATATATGAATTCAGCTGAATCACTGTCTGGAATCCATTCATCATAAAACTCAGGTCTGGCATATTATTTCATTTTGTTATCCACTGCTGTGCATCCCTCCTCTAAGACTCCAGAATAGAGACCATAATGTGCTAGTGCAACATGGCAGTCACTGTCATCACTGAAAGAAAAGTGATTAACTTATTTGATAACGTACTAATTTGGATGATTATTTACTGGTAATTAGTATTTCTACATCTTTTTTTAAAAAAGGCAACCATTTTAAGTGACAATATGTATCAGGCTAGTAGAAAAAAGTTGAAACAAAGCCCTCTCTTTTGATTTCACAAAGTCATGCAGACAAGAGAAGGTAGGATATCTGATTTGTTCTAATCAGGCTTCTTGGAATTAACAAAATTTCTTTTCTTGCAAAGATGAATTTGGCTCATCATAGAAAGAAGTTCTTTGAAGGCTGCTACTAAACTTGTTTCCCTTTGAAAAAGTAAATTTCAAGGCATGAAGTGCAAGAGGTAAGTTTTTGATTTATAGAACATTTATAGACTAATTGTGCTTAGTCTCTAATTTCCAATTTAAAGAACAGAAGCTACACTGATAAAGTTTCATTTTTCCTAAATATACCAGTACATCCATGAATCGCACCAGAATTAGGACAATTTGATTATCTTAGTGATTCTGTTGTGAAACCTGCACATGGCATCCTAAGGTAAGAACCAGCGAACGGAGGTTCTTACAAGTTCTGTGCATAAGGACTTTCCTCTTGGGAGCCAAGGTATCTGAGAAAGCGGTTCTCCCCCGAGACTGAGTCCTCAACAAACTCTCAGTAAGCAATTCTGAAAAACAGTCCTAGATAAGAGAGTTTCCTTTGTTCAGTTAAATCTGGGAGGTCTGACTGTTCCTGGAGTCCTCATCAGGATGTGTTGTGGGTCGTGAATCCTTTGAATGTGAGAATTCATTATTAGAGGGCTCTGTAGGGTCAATCAAATTTTCATAATCACTGTCATCTGATTCGTCACCACTGTCTCCAGCTGCTCTTTGGGAAGGAAGGTCTGCTCCACTTCCAGGGTACTTGAGTCCGGCACTAGTGGAAGCATAACTAGATGAACCCACTGCTTGAGGTCGAGGCATAAAGACACTCCTTTCCATGTGAGAATGGCTCAGAGTACTTTCTTGATTGTTTGGGTGAAAATCAGAGTAAGGGGGAGGAGGGTCAGAGGGTTCTGCATCTCCAAATGTACTTCTACCTTCAGCTGTAAACCCCGAATAGGGCATCCGAGGACTGTATACTGGTTCCAGACTTTCAGATGGTATCTGTCTGCTTAATATAGACTGCTGCAATCCTAGGTGAAAACAGGAAGAATAGCATAATATACATTTTCATAGCTTTTTCATCTAGATGTATTACACCATTCACCTGAATGTCCTTAAAATGCAGCAAGGTAATGAAATTAATTATTATATTATTTTATAATTATAGAATACATTATACTTTACAAAATATTTCCCCATACATTAATTCAAGTCTCACAACAACCTTCTTTCTACTCATTATGTAGCCAAGACTGGCCTTAAACTCCTGGCAAACTTCCTGCCCCAGCCTCCCAAGTGCTGGGGTTATAAGTGTGTACCACCATACTTAGCCTGTTTCCTTTTTTTTTTTTTTTTTTTAAAATGGTAAGGGGGGGCAGGAGGGTTAGTTCAGTGGTTCCGGTGCCTGCCTCGCAAGCAAGGTCCTCAGTTCGATCCCCGGTAACCACATATAACGCTGGGTGTGGAGACACGCCCACCAACAATCAACACCGCATACCACAATGCCGGACGTGGTGGCTCACGCCTGTAATCCCAGCACTTGGGAGGCAGAGACAGGAGGATTGCTGAGTTCACGGCGGCTTGCCTGGGCTCCATAGTGAGCTCAGGGCCAGCCTGAACTACAAAGCGAGAACCTGTCTCAAAAGCAAAAAAAAAAAAAAATGGTAAGGGGTTGAAACCAGGGTATTCACACTAAGATACAGCACTAGCCCTGTTTATTTTTTATTTTGAGACAGGATTTAAGTCCCTAATTTCCCTAGGCTGACTTCCTATGTGTGATTCTCCTGCCTCAGCCTCCCAGAGTGTTGGGACTATAGGCATCTATGGCTGGCTTGCTTCCATTACATAGGCAAAAATGGTTAAGTGATCTGACTAGAAGTAAGGCAAATGTAGAATACAAGACTCATCCCTCTAGGACTGATGCAAAATTTTGCCCTGCTGTTTGTTGTCAAAAACTTGGGACTTACGGGTGAAACAAACAACTATTATCACGTTTACAAGTTGTGTGAATATAGGATTTTTTTTGATAGCTTCATACCAAATACTGTATCTCTTTATAGCCACCTGACACAATGCAATTATGTATTTCTTCCTTAAAAGCCCATTATTGCCGGGCGTGGTGGCGCACGCCTGTAATCCCAGCACTCGGGAGGCAGAGATAGGAGGATTGCTGAGTTCGAGGATTGCCTGGACTACACAGTGAGCTCAGAGCCAGCCCGAACTACAAAGCAAGACCCTGTCTCAAAAAAAAAAAAGCCCATTATTAGCCAGTTTTCCAGATACTAGACCACAATTTACCACAGTTCTAGCAATGTCCCAAAATAGTCCATATCTATCAATGTTTTAAGAGATTGAGGGTAAAATTCAAGCACTTGCCTAGTGTGCACAGGGGCCTGTGTTTTATTCCTAACACCACCGAAGAATATTACAAATAATTATGTTAATTAATATAAAAATATTATGTTACAACAAATATCAGATTATACATTAGATGACTCCCAAAATTCACCGCAATGGCTGTATATAACATTATATTTATGTACAGTAACTTTTAAATTTTTAATTAAAACCTGACAAATTAGTTTCACATGTTTATATTGTACTATTACTTCTTCAATTATTCTATTATTGATCAACTACTTTGATTCCCTGTCTGCGCTTCTGATTATTTCTACAAAAATGTGATGATAAAAATGAATCAGATAGCCGGGTGTGGTGGCTCACGCCTATAATCCCAGCACTCGGGAGGCAGAGACAGGAGGATTGCTGAGTTCGAAGCTTGCCTAGGCTACATAGTGAGTTCAGAGCCAGCTGAACTACAAAGCGAGACCCTGTCTCAAAAAAAAAAAAAAAAAAAGAATCAGATAAAGGGCTAGGGATTTAGCTCAGTGGCACTGTGCCCACCTGGCAAGCATAGGGTCCTAAGTTTGACCCCCAATACCAGGAAAAAAAAAAGAAAAAGATAATCACTTTCCTAGAACTATAAATTAATTTTAATCGGGTTATATATTCTTAAATTAGAAAAGTTTTGACATTATCTTCCATATATTTTATAAGTTTTATGTGCAAATTTTGAACCTGGTGGTATTAGAGCCAACATGTCTGTTACCATGCTGGAAATATTAGATTCTTGGGCCCAATTTTCATTCTACCAGCAGCTTCCTTAGCTTAACCATGTATATTCATTCAACCACAGCTACTAAATACTAAGACATTTCAAGTCTTCATCATGACCATATGAATCAAATACAATGTGAAAGAATTTTAGGGTGCCCTTTTATATGGCCTTAATGAACATAGGACACCATCTTACATGGAAGGAGTGCCAGAGTAACTAATCGTATTGGTTAAGAGAGATGTAAATTTATACCAAACCTGGATTTATCCTACATTCTCAACTTTTCTACCTTTGCTCCTTTCTGTTTCACAGGATCAGGGGGGAAATACTTTGTATTTTTGGGGGACTGGGTTTTGTCATTTGGGCCGGCCTTGAATTCACTATGTGGCCCAACCTGGCCTTGAATTCATGCCAATCCACTGCCACACCCTCCCAAGTGCTGGGATTATAGGTGTCTGCCACCAAGTCTGGTTGAAAGAGAAATATTAACAAGGGAGTGCATTCCGTCAACCAGGTTCACCTGGGGCTTCAAGTACAGAACACATGTCATTTAATGTATAATTTGATATTCAAAAATAGACTAATTTTGGCCAGGGATTTAGTTTAGTAGCACCGTGCCTGCCTGGCAAACACAAGGTCCTGAGTTTGATCCTATCTACCTTAAAATTAAAAAAAAGACTAATTTCGGGCCGGAGGGTTAGCTCAGTGGTTCCAGCGCCTGCCTCGCAAGCACAAGGTCCTGAGTTTGATCCCCGGTAACCACATATAATGCTGGGCGTGGAGACTCCCGCCCACCAACAATCAACACCGCATACCACAATGCTGGGCGTGATGGCTCACGCCTGTCATCCCAGCACTCGGGAGGTAGAGACAAGAGGATTGCTGAGTTCGCGGCAGCTGGCCTGGGCACCATAGTGAGCTCAGGGCCAGCCTGAACTACAAAGCGAGACCCTGTCTCAAAAAAAGACTAATTTCAAGTAAGTATCATTTCATTGATATAGAATAAAATTAGTAAGAAACTTACTTTTTTCTTGTTCCTTTTCATTTTTCCTCTGAGTGATCTGTCTTCTTAATTTATTTACTTCTGCCTGACAAGATTCAACAACTCGCTCACTCTTTTCTACATCTGCACACACTGCCTGAGAAAAAGTCACAATAAGAAAGGTTAGCTTCAAATCTAAGCATGAGGCATTCTATAAATTCAGCCTTGTTACAACTCTTGGAAAAGCCCAGGTATGGAGTTTTGTTTTTTAAAATGGTACTTAGAATTGAACCCACGGTGTCAGGTGTACTAGGCAAGTGCTCTATCACTAAGCTACGTCCCTAGATGCATCAAGATATTTTATCAAGTTAAAAAGCAGACATTAAGTAGTACAAATGATAAACCCCCAAGTGACCAGTATTTACAGGCTTTCTTTTCTCTTTTTTTTTTTTTTTTTTTTGAGACAGGGTCTCGCTTTGTAGTTCAGGCTGGCTCTGAGCTCACTATGTAGCCCAGGTAAGCCTTGAACTCAGCAATCCTTCTGTCTCTTCCTTCCGAGTGCTGGGATTACAGGCGTGAGCCACCACGCCCGGCACTGTGGTATGTGGTATTGATTATTGGTGGGTGTGAGTCTCCACACCCAGCATTGTATGTGGTTACCGGGGATAGAACTCAGGACCTTAACGCTTGCGAGGCAGGTGCCGGAACCACGGAGCTAACCCTCCGGCCCCCTTTCTTTTCTCTTTTGAGACAAGGTCTCACTATGTAGTCCAGGTAGGCTTCAACTTCAGAGCAATCTTCCTACCTCTGCCTCCCAAGTGCTAGGATTACAGGCACATATCATCACAACTGGCTGTTTACTTAATTTTTTTTGAAACAGGGTCTTGCTTTGTAGTGCAGGCTGGCCCTGAACTCACTATGTAGCCAAGGCTAGTCTCGAACTCAGCAATCCTCCTGGCTCCACTTTCCAAATGCTGGGATTACAAGCATGAGCCACCACGCCTAGCATTGTGGTATGTGATACTGACTGTTAGTGGACCTGAGTCACCACGCCCAGTATTGTATGTGGTTACTAGGATTGAACTCAGGATGCACTTGCTACGCAGGTGCCAGAGCCACTGAGTTAAATTTCTGGCCCCTGCTTTCTTAATTTTAAAATAATTAAGCAGGGCCAGAGATTTAGCTCAGTGGTTCTGGCGCCTGCCTCCCAAGTGCAAGGTCCTGAGTTCAATCCCCAGTAACCACATACAATGCTGGGCGTGGGGACTCACGCCTGTAATCCCAGCACTCAGGAGGCAGAGACAGGAGGATTGCTGAGTTCCAGGCTTGCCTGGGCTACATAGTAAACTCAGGGCCAGCTTGAACTACAAAGTGAGACCCTGTCTCAAAAAAAAAAAAAAAATTAAGCAGTTTAACTTATAAATTCTTAAAAACTAAAGGTAAAATGGGAAAGAAATAATCTCTTCCCTTGATCAGTCATCTTTATTGTAATAAAAGGAAAATGTTAGTACCAGTTTAGTTTTCAAAAGAAGAACAAAAGAAAGAAAAGTGATGTTTTCAACTTTTATTTATAATCAACAATCAAAAACTAAAAAAATAAAAGGTGGGTGTGGTGGCTCATGCCTGTAATCCCAGCATTTGGGAGGCAGAGGCAGGAACACTACTGTGAGTTCAAGACTAGCCTGGACTACACAGTGCATTCAGGGCCAGGCTGAACTACAAAGCAGGACCCTGACTAAAAAAAAAAAAAATCCAAAACTAGATAAAATAGATTTAGCAGGGGCCGGAGATTTAGCTCAATGGTTCTGGTGCCTGCCTTGCAAGTGCAAGGTCCTGAGTTTGATCCTGGTAACCACATACAATGCTGGGCGTGGAGACTCACGCCCACCAGCAATCAATAACACATACCACATACTTGCCTGGGCTACACAGTGAGCTCAGGGCCAGCCTGAACTACAAAGCAAGACCCTGTCTCAAAAAAAAAAAAAAAAAAAAAAGATTTAGCAGAAAATAATTATGAGGAAAATCTGGAAAAGAAAATAAGCTTCAAAGTTGGAGTTTAATCAAAGATGATTCCCTGAGATTGTGTTTATATAATACAGCCATTAATAATCAGAACACTAGGGTTGGGGATTTACCTCAGTGGTTCTGGCATCTGCCTGATAAGTGCAAGGTCTTGAGTTCAATAACTGGTACCACATACCATAGTGCTGGGCCCATAATCCCAGCAATCAGTATCACACACCACAATGGTGGGTGGCTCATGCCTATAATCCCAGCACTTAGGAGGCAGAGGCAGGAGGATTACTGTGAGTTTCATGCTTGCCTGTGCTACATAGTAAGCTCAGGGCCAGCCTGAACTACAAACCGAGACCCTGTCTGAAAAAAAAAAAAAATCAGAACACTGAAAGGTATTGTACCAGCCTCTCTGAAGTCCTTTGACTAGTACAGATTGTCAGAAAATGGCAGTCATGAATTCAGGGCTGTTTTCCACTGCACATTCTTTCCATAGCAGAAATACCAGAAACTTCCTGAAAGTAAGCCCTGGCACAAGAGATCCTATACCGAGTTCCCTATGCTGTGAAATGTACAGTGAACCTAAATTAGAAAGTGGACACTGGAAATTGCCCTTGTATACTTTCCCCTTTTGTTTAGGCTGCACACAGTCTGCTGTTGCCTCTTTCAGATGTTGCCTTCATTTCTTTCTCTGTTCCTCGGGGTTTTTCGTATTTTTTTTTTGAGACAGGGTCTAGCTTTGTAGTTCAGGCTGGCCCTGAGCTCACTATGTAGCCCACACAAGCCTGGAACTCAGCAATCCTCCTGTCTCTGCCTCCCAAGTGCTGGGATTACAGGCGTGAGCCACCACGCTCAACATTGTATGTGGTTACTGGATGGAACTCAGGACCTTGCGCTTGCGAGGCAGGTGCTGGAACCACTGAGCTAAATCTCCAGCCCCCTCAGGGTTTCTTAAACCAATCCTTTTCTAGGCCTAGGACAGCTTCCTCAACTTCACTATTTTCCTCCTTGTCCTCATCAGCAACTTTAAAGTCTCCTTTGTGCTCAAGCTAATAACATTATCAGAACTGATAAAAATAAAGTGGAATCATATTAACAGAGGGCTTGGAGTCTGGCTCATAAGAACTGAGTCCATAAATAAAAATAAACAGGCTCGGAAGGCAGAGACAGGCGGATTGCTGAGTTCGAGGTTTGCCTGGGCACCATAGTGAGCTCAGGGCCAGCCTGAACTACAAAATGAGACCCTGTCTCAAAAAGCAAAAAAAAATTTTAAAAATAAATAAATAAACAGGCTCCACTGTGATCCTCCTCCTCGACAGAGGCAGCAGGGGCAAAATCACATGGATAAGAGTGAGGAAAGCAGAGATAAAACTATTGGAGACAGATGCGTTCTTTAAACTCAGAATCTATTACTTAGGAAAAAATACTATGACTAATGAAAGTATTTACATAGTAGTATTAATAACATACTTCAGATTTCTAGGCATACAACATAAGCTTTTGTGGGCTGGCATAGATAACTGTTCTGCAGATCTGACATTATTTTGAGAAAGCACATTCTGACTTCTGAACCACAACACATTTTTCAGTTGAAAGATTATTTAAAAAATTAAAGCAAAGGAAAGGAAAGAAAAAATTGGAAGATAAAACGGGAAAAAACAAAGAAAGCTTGAGTTTAAGGGAGGAGAGGGGCTGAAGGGAAGAAAGGGGAATGGGAAAAAAATGGGAATTAAAATATATCATGTACGGTACAAATTCTCAATGATGAAAGTGATCATAATGTATACTTAAAATGTACCAATAAACTTAATAAAAAAAAAGAAAAGCATTTGAGGAACATAAATGAGAATTAGTAAATAAATTACCTGTACTTTCTCCTGAAGTGCATTATAAACCTGATAAATTGCCCTGATGTCTTTCATTACTCCATCCTTGTCAAAAAAGTCAGTACTAAAAGACAGAAGTATGTCACAAAGTTACTAAAATTACCATAGAAGGCATTTTTCTTATCATTTCTACCTTAACCTGTTAATTAATTCCTGTGACTCCAAGGTGCAACTGTCTAAACAAAACATGCCCATCTAACTAGAATTACAGTGAAATCAAAAAGAGCCAATGTTACTAAGAGAACTTAAACCACACTTAAAAAGCTATACATTTTTCAGTGACAACATTCAACTTTTAGGACCTGAGAAATCCAAACTTTTGAATCAATTATTAAAAAATTATTGGGGGCC